>QEPC01005569.1:708356-733899 GCA_003113815.1 Sphenodon punctatus | reverse complement strand
GTGGGGAGAGGGGGCTGAGAAAGCGGTAGAGGGACTCTTGGAGGAGGGAGCAGAACAGGACTTGGGGCGGAGGAAGAAGGAGGGGGAACTCAGGAGGGGAGGGGGATGGGGGAACAGGAGGGCAGTCTTTGGGGGGGAGCAGGCTGAGGGAGCAAGAGGGGGGATCTGGGGGGATGGGCCTGAGGAAGTAGGAGGGTGGGCTCTGTGGGGACAGGAGGCTAAGGGAGCAGGAGTGGGGCTCTGGGTGGAAAGTAACAAAAATGTACATTTTAATACAACCTCTCGGTCTCAGCAACTTCTATGAAATCACTAATTACTTTTTCAATCTACTTTTTTAAAAAACACACAAATTAGATAAATAAAAAACCTACAGTTTTACAAACTTAGTTAAGGCAGATTCATACCAAGCAAACTTTAACAAACCTAGAAATTGTGTGTTCAGTCTCCCGCCTTAATTTCCACACCATGTAAGCAGTTAAGATGTTGTATGGCTTCGCATACTGTGCTCGCTTGCAACTTAGGCTTCATTCACCCACACTTTGCCTTGGTCTTTCAGCTTCAATCCTCTTCCTTTGCAGATTGCGGGCAACGCTAAAGCTATCACGGTACGCTCCTCCCTGTCTAGTATTACATCAGTACTCTACTTTCAACGAGGCAAGAATTTATCTTTCATTTACATTTCAGATCTCCATTCTGTGGCACTAGATCAAATACATCTCCCCAGTATTCAGGTGACTACCAAAATGTAAATATGCCACCGTCAAACAACTACATGGACCAGTTATGTCCTTGCATTTAAATTCCTTTTATTTCAGATCCGCACCTACTCTAACCCACTACTTATTTGCCCCCCACTGACTGTGACCCAGTAAGCACCACTTCAGTGTCAGAAGATAGAAAAGTTTGAACTCCAGCTTCCACCCCCCAGCGCACCCCCAGTTAATCTACTACCTTCCAACCCAATGACACACAACCCAGATGTCTGGACTACCCAAAAAATTACAACACTCTTGACCAATTGTCAGTGGGAGGGCGGCAGGAAGGTAGGGAGGAGAAGGGGTACTCTCGCCCACACTCTCCTGGCTGACTCAAAAGGCTCTGTTTAGACAATTGAGGCTCCCAGTTGCCCATCAGGATAGTGTATGGGCCGCTCAGTATGCTTTCGCACCAAGAGCTTAGGCCCCTATCATCATAGGGCACAGAGCAGTTCAAAGGAAGGGGTTCCACACATCCACAGCTTCAAAATGCCACAAGGGGGGTACACTGATGAGGGATGGTGAAAGGAACAAGGCTCGGGGACCCAAGATAGGAGGGAATGGAACCGGGGCTCTCACACAGAAGGGGGAAGGGAGACAAGGAGATTACCCCAGGAGGGGGAAGGGGCGGAAACACCCTGGCCTGCAGGCCCTTGCAGAACGCTCTTACTAACCAGGAAGAAGGGGGAGGCTTCTTTCAACACACACTTGCTCCGGGTCACACACAGTCTGAATTGGGCACAAAGGAAACGAAAAGGCAGGAAGAGGGAAACACAAACGGAGGAACAAGGGGCAAAAGGCAATGCGATACAGTCAAGCTCAAGGTACTTAGCTGTCAGGCAGGGGGCCAGTCTCCACAGACACACACGCTCTCTTCACCGGCACAGAGCTCTGGAAACTGCCAGCAGATAAGGGGCTAACCCCACCCCCTGCACGCGCCCACAGGCGCTCAGAGCTGCGTGGTGGGGGGTGAGGCCTTGTCACGTCCTCAGAAGGCTCTGCCTGTGATGCGTCTTGAGGAAGGGGCGGGGACATGAGCGGCGTTGGTGGGGCTTCCCGAGTTGCGGGCCGCAGGGGGTGGGGGTTGCAGCCTCCTGAGTGCGTCCGGGGGCGGGGTGGAAACCCCAATGGCTGACAGTACCCCCCCCCCCTCCGGCATCTCGCCGGCCTGGGTTTTTCTGGGTGCCGTCGATGAAAAAGGTGAAGGAGTCGCAGGACGGTGACGTGGGAGGCGGGTTCCCATGAACGTTCGCTTGGCCCAAAGCCTTGCCAGTCGATAAGGTAGTGGAGCCTACCATGATGAATTTTTGCATCTAGAATGGCACGGACCTCATAAATGGGGTCGGGGCCAAGTACCTCGGGTTCGGCGTTGGCCTGATCCGCGATGGTTGTGTCCACCGTACCAGCGGGTTTGAGCAGGGAGACATGGAAGGTAGGGTGGATGCGCATGGTAGAGGGAAGCTGGAGTGTGTAGGTAACATCATTTATCTGCTTCAAGATGGGAAAGGGACCGAGGAATCGATGATCCAGCTTGGGGGAAGGTCGCTTGGAGGGATAGTGGCGGCGGTCCAACCATACCAGGTCTCCTGGCTGCAAGGCTGGGGCTGGGCACCGATGGCGGTCGGCATATCGTTTGTATGTTTGATGCGTTCTCTCCAGCGTCGTCCTTGCTAACGCATGGACTTGCTGTAATTGCTGGGACAGTGCTTCCGCTGCGGGGACAGTTACTGATGGAAGCTCGGGAGTAGTCATCTGGGGGTGATAGCCATAAGAAACAAAAAAGGGGGAGTTCCCCAGGGAGGCGTTAGGGGCATTGTTATATGCAAATTCTGCCATAGGAATCCAAGAATACCAATCGTCCTGGAGATAATCAATGTAGCATCTCAAGTATTGCTCAAGGCTCTGGTTGACCCGTTCCACTTGCCCATTAGCTTGGGGGTGGTATGCAGTAGTGGGCTTTAGTTGGACCTGGAGGACTTTAAATAACATTGTCCAGAAGCAGGAGACAAACTGTGTTCCCCGGTCACTGATTATCTCTGCTGGCCATCCATGGAGTTTCATCACATGTCTTATAAACAAAAGGGTTGTGCGTTGAGCCATGGGGAGGCCCTTACAGGCCACAAAGTGGGCCATCTTCATAAAGTGGTCTGCTATGACCAGGACGGTGTTGTACCCCCGCGAGGGGGGAAGTTCTACTATAAAGTAAAGCCCAATTCGTTGCCAGGGCCCCAACGGCGGCGTGGAAAGTTGGAGGAGGCCCACGGGGGCTCTCCTAGGCACCTTAGTATGGGCACAGGTGGTACAGGCTTGGACATAACGGCGTATATCCGTAGCCATTGTTGACCACCAGAACTGGCGCTGAAGAAGTGCTAAGGTCCATTCTGTCCCGGGGTGTCCAGCCAGGGGGGTATCATGGTGGGCCCATAGTACCTGTGCCTGACAGGAGGGTGGCACCACAATCTGTGGTCCTTTCTTGTACAGCCCCCCTTCCCATGTGAAGGGGTTACCTTCGGAAGGTTGGATCTCATGAGCGGTAGCCTGCTGCAACCAGTCGAGGAAGGAGGTAGTAGCAGCAAATACCTGTGGTTCGAGAATTGGCCCCTTTGGTCGTGCATTGGTCTCTTTCCTTTCATGATATTGGGACAGGGCGTCTGCCAAGAGGTTCATTTTGCCAGGTCAAAATTGGATGGTAAAGGCAAAACGTGCAAAAAAAAGGGCCCAGCAGGCGTGACGAGGGTTAGCAATCTGGGCCGTTTGAAGAAAGGTAAGATTTTTGTGATTCGTAGTTACGGTTATGGGGTGTCGTGCCCCTTCCAAATAGTGCCGCCAGGTTTCAAAGGCCGCCTTAATGGCTAGAAGTTCCCGGTCAAAGACTGTGTAATTCCTTTTGGCAGGGGACAGCTGACGCGAGTAATAGGCGCAGGGGAGGCACAACTTCCCGGTGCTTGGTTGCAGGAGGACTGCTCCTATGGCCACACTCGAGGCGTCGGCCTTGACATAAAAGGGCTTCTCAAAGTCCGGGTGTTGCAGGAGGGGCGCTTGCATGAAGGCTTCTTTCAGGAACTGGAAGCTATGCTCTTGTTCCTGGGTCCAGACATATGGCTGGTTCTTTTTTATCAGTAGGGTGAGGGGGCTGGTAATGTCGGCATAACGAGGTACGTACTGGCGATAATAATTGACGCTGCCCAGAAAACGTTGGAGGGCTTTAACTGATCTGGGCGAAGGCCAATTTTGAATCGCGTGGACCTTCTTGGGGTCCATTTGGATCCCTTCGGGGCTGAGAACAAAACCCAAAAACTCTACTGTAGTACAATGGAACGCACATTTTTCCTGTTTGCAATAAAGTTTCTGAGTTCACAACTGCTGAAGTACTTGTCTGACATGTTGCATGTGCTGGGTATAGGATGGAGAGTAGATAAGAATATCGTCTAGATATGCGATGACGAAGGTATCCAAGACATCTCGAAAAATATCGTTTATAAAGTGCTGGAAGGCAGCTGGGGCGTTGGCCAACCCAAATGGCATGACGAGGTATTCAAAGTGCCCATATCGTGTGCGAAAGGCTGTCTTCCATTCATCCCCTTGACGTACTCGAAGCAAATTGTAGGCCCCATGGAGGTCTAGCTTTGTAAAAATCCATGCCCCCTGCAGCTGGTTTAACAGTTCCGGGATGAGCGGCAGGGGCTAACGGTTTTTGATGGTCACACTGTTGAGGCCACGGTAATCAATACAAAGCCGCAAGCCCCCATCTTTTTTAGAAACGAAGAAGATGGGGGCACCTGCTGGTGATGTTGAATGCCGAATGTGCCCATTTTTAAGGGCTTCATCTAGATATCCCCGCAGTTCTGTTAATTCGGGGGTGGGGAGGGCATAGATGCGCCCAAACGCATCTTGAGTTGACCCGCGCCTGGGGTCAACTCAATGGGACAATCGTAGGGACAATCGTAGGGATGGTGCGGCGGGAGCTGAGCTGCCTGACTTTTACTGAAAACATCCGCAAAGTCCTTGTATTTGGGGGGGAGCCCTCCCTCCGAAGACTTGGCGATGCTGCTACCCTCAGCCTGCGAAGTGCGTGTAGGGGCTGATCGAATACAGTGTTGTTTGCAATACGAAGAGGTGAACTGCAGTTGACGCCATGCCCATCGTATGTGGGGGTCATGAAGAGCGAGCCACGGGAGTCCTAGAACTACAAGGAACAGAGGGGTACAGACCACATTGAAGGAGAGCAATTCCCGGTGTGCTCCAATAGTACAGGGGAGAAGAAGGGTCTGGTGGGTGACCGGACCCGAGATGAGAGGGGATCCATCGATACTTTGTACAGCTTTAGGACTTTCCTTGGGCTGAATGGGAATTCGAGATGTCCGTAGGAAGTTATTATCGATAAAGTTTGCTGAGGCCCCGGAGTCTATCAGGGCCCAGACAATCAGTGATCTGTCAGGGGCTATGTCCAACATGACCGGGACTCGCAGGTGAAGGGGGCGCCGGAGGTGAGGGATGGAATAACCTTCAGGGTCGAGACGTTCCCTGCCCATCTCGACCCTTGGCATTTCCCGCCGGCCGCCGGAGAGGGGGCAGCGTGGGGCATCCTTGTATAAAATGTCCCGTGTCCCCACAATAAAAACATGCTCGTGTCCGCCGCCTACACTCTCGTTCTTCTGCCGTGAGAGGGCCCCGGGATGCGCCCAGCTGCATAGGTTCAGCCTTGGAGACGGCCGGCCCGGCTGCCTCCAGGCTGGGGGAGGCAAGGGGAATACCTCTTAAGGGGGTGCTCCTTCCCTCTTGACGTCTCTCTGTCCATTGCTCCAGTAGGCGTGCATCTATTTGGAGGACTAGGGCAGCTGTGCTGGTCCAGGTGTCGGGGAGGGCCACATAGGCCAATTGGTCTTTAAGATCCTCTGTGAGTCCCCTTCGAAAGTGCACTCTGAGGGCGCTTTCTGACCACTGTAATTCAAGGGCAAGTTGCTGGAACTGCGTAATGTATTCCATAAGAGGCGCTCGTCCCTGTCGGAGGTTTAACATGGTGGTTTCGGCATCCTGGAGATGATGGGGGTGGTCAAATAAAAAACGAAATTCATGCAGAAACCCTTGGTAATCAGACAAGAGGGGGCTTTGGCTAATCAGCAAATTAGTGGCCCATTCCAAGGTGACCCCCCCTAAGTTCCCAATCACGAAAGCCACCTTTAGGGCATCCATGGCATAGGTGGCTGCTTGGGTCGTGAAGGTGAGGTCGCAGAGAACCAGAAACGCCTGACACATCCTGCGATCTCCTAGAAATTTCTCTATACGGAGTCCTCAGGGCTCTCGGGGTGCGGGAGGCCCCAGGGGTAGGGGGTCTGCGGCTGCAGGAGCAGCCACTGTGGCATCCGCGGCTGCCGCCACCAGAGCCGGGGGCGCAGGAGCGGCCAACATCATAGCTGTCTGTGGCGCCAGAGGCTGTCGCTGACCCACAGCGGCTGCAAGGTCTGCGTGCTGTTCCTGCAAATCCTTTACTTGCATAGCCAGGGTTAGACCAGCTCGCCTATTTCCGGGGAGCCCTCCATTGAAAATAGGCCAGATGTGTGGGTTTGGGCTGGTGAATCTGTCAGTGGGAGGGGGACAGGAAGGTAGGGAGCAGAAGGGGTACTCTCGCCCACACGCTCCTGGCTGACTCAAAAGGCTCTGTTTAGGCAATCGAGGTTCCCAGTTGCCCCTCAGGATAGTGTGTGGGCCACTCAGTATGCTTTCGCACCAAGAGCTTAGGCCCCTATCATCATAGGGCACAGAGCAGTTCAAAGGAAGGGGTTCCACACATCCACAGCTTCCAAATGCCACAAGGGGGGTACACTGATGAGGGATGGTGAAGGGAACAAGGCTCGGGGACCCAAGGTAGGAGGGAACGGAACCAGGGCTCTCACACAGAAGGGGGAAGGGAGACAAGGAGATTACCCCAGGAGGGGGAAGGGGCGGAAACACCCTGGCCCACAGGCCCTTGCAGAACGCTCTTACTAACCAGGAAGGAGGGGGAAGCTTCTTTCAACACACACTTGCTCCGGGTCACACACAGTCTGAATTGGGCACACAGGAAACGAAAAGGCAGGGAGAGGGAAACACAAACGGAGGAACAAGGGGCAAAAGGCAATGTGATACAGTCAAGCTCAAGGTACTTAGTTGTCAGGCAGGGGGCCAGTCTCCACAGACACACATGCTCTGTTCACTGGCACAGAGCTCTGGAAACTGCCGGCAGATAAGGGGCTAACCCCGCCCTCTGCACGTGTCCACAGGCGCTCAGAGCGGTGTGGTGGTGGACGGGGCCTTGTCACGTCCTCAGAAGGCCCCGCCTGTGATGCGTCTTGAGGAGGGGGCAGGGCCACAAGTGGCGTCGGCGGGGCTTCCTGCACCGGCCCGAGTTGCGGGCCGCAGGGGGTGGGGCTTACAGCCTCTGGAGCACGTCGGGGGGCGGGGTGGCGACCCCAATGGCTGACACCAATAGAATGAAGATCATCTCTAATACGGAATGCGACACATTGTGTGACATGACACCACCACCCAGAAGAGGAGTTGAAAAACATAACGCAATACAGAGTAGAACAACAAGGACGTACCTATGGTGCTTAATAGAACCATGGTAGTGTTTCCCATACTCTATCACTCCTCCTAATCATTTACATCACCAACAATCTCAAGGTTCTACTAATTTCTTCATTCCTCCTATTATTCCACCAAGTTCTTTCCTCCTCTACTTCATCCTTATATCCTCCTCCTAGTCATTCCACCATCTTTCCCTGCTGCCTTTGTTATTCCACATCCTCTTTCCCCCCCCCACTCCCAAAGATGCATCTCCATTGTATTATTTCAGAAACACTTAATGAGATATAATTTAATTCCAAATTAGCATTAATGTTTCCTCCATTCCTTCCATTGGCCTTTCCATGCATTTAATGTCAACGTGTACCCCAAATTCTTATTAAACACTTACATAGCATTCTGCTCAGCTTTAGTGTTGCCCCCAACCTGCAAAGGAAGAGGATTGAAGCTGAAAGACCAAGGCAAAGTGTGGGTGCATGGAGCCTATGTTGTAAGCGAGCAAAGAATGCGAAGTCATACAACATCTTAACTGCTTACATGGTGTGGAAGTTAAGGCAGGAGCCTTAACACACAATTTCTAGGTTTGGTAAAGTTTGCTTGGTATGAATCTGCCTTAACTAAGTTTGTAAAACTGTAGGTTTTTTGTTTATCTAATATATACAGGGAGGAGGGAAGGATTCAATGGAGGAGAAGGAGAAAGAACACAGGGAGGGGTAAAAAATAAAAATAACATCTAAATCTATCTAATCTAATCTAAATAAATGAAACTATGGCGGTAAATGTGTGGAAATGGGTGAAATAGGAGGAGGATGCCAATGGATTGGGAGGAACACAAACTGCTGGGAGAGGGAGACTTCTGAAAACGCCTGCTGACAGGATCAGTGGCTAGCTCGGAACGATATGGAAGGGGGGAGGGCAATGACTTTTGTTACTTGCTGAGCCCGAATTACCACAAGCTCCATTGGCTCTTTGCTTCCTAGTCTGTGGTCAATTGCAGACTGCGAAGCCAAACAGTTTGAGGAAAAGAGGGATGGTGATTGGGTAGGCTGGCTGCTAGTCCAAGCCTCTCCACCCCTCCTCAAATACCACCCCCCCTTCCTGTGCTTGCCAGCCAGGTTTTTCCCACCCAAACACCACCTAAACTCATCCGAACGCAGCCAAACTGTTTGGGGGTTTTGGCATTTGGTTTGGGCTTTTGGTTCAGCTGTCCGAACTGGCTGAGTTTGGGCTGAACTCCAGATGTCCAAACCACGTTCGCACATCCCTAGAATTTAGGCAGTTCAGGTCAGGAACTGGGAGGTGCTGCTGTTCCTCTTTTCCCCCAGGACTTCAGCTGATGCTCTGTTCTCGGTGGCCTCAGTTCTCAGTACAGGGGTCCTGCATCATTGGATAATAATAATAATTTATTATTAATTATTATTATTATTATTATTATTATGAGTAGTAGGAGTAGTAGAAATGCACACTTAAAGCTCGATCATGAAAATGTATACACATTGTGAGTAACTTTGAATGCTCACTCAATTACCTGCAAGACTGGGCTCCATGCAGAAAATGCTGTAATATGTTTTTGATAATATAATAAAGTAATAACTGTTAAAAAAAAAAAAAGTAGATGCATGGATCACATACTCAAGAAAAGTTCAGCCCAGAATGAATAATGATAAATGTGCAGGTGGTGGGGCAGCTCACCCGCCTGGCCTGAAACAGGAAACTGAATATGCTATTCCTCAGGCTCGAGAGGGACACTGAACCAATGTTCAGGTCTGTGTTGGGTCACAATAGCATATGTGAGCTGTCCTTGGTCTGGGATTCACCTTCGCAATTTTACTGAAGGCACACCCCGGGACAGCCGCCTACCTGCCCTGGGGCAGTCCTGAGCCAGCATCTGAAGGTGTGGGAACAGATGAGCAAGTGAGTCCCAAACCACAGCAGACAACGGTCATGTTTGTTTTTACCCTAAGTTGGGGAAATAAATCCTTATGTCTAATCTGTCCAGCAAGTGCTATGCAGCATGTCTAGTCTATGCCCTAAGCTCTCAGATTGGAACCTGCTCCTGGTGTGTGTACAGAAGGTGTTCTGTGGGGGTACAAGAAGGACCCCAGCTGACAAACCTTTTGCTCCACAGTCCCAGTGAGCTAATTTGAATGAGGTGGCAAGGGAGAAAGATAGTCAAAGAATCTCTCCTTCTAATTCCCTTCCCCTGTTTCAATTTTTGAATTATTTAGAATAGGATCATTAGATCGATTTTAATCTCAGTTTTGTACCCCTCCCTGTGTTCTTTGTGTTTCCCCTTGTGTAATATTGTATATATAGATAGATAGTTATTAGAAAGATACTTACTAGATAGATATACATAGTAGTTAGCTTAGTTATAGAGATAGACAGAGATACAGTGTGTTTGTAGGACAAGGCCTTTGTAGTTAATTATTAGAATATTCCATTTAGTTCAATATGTTTTAGAATAGTTAATAGCAGTTAGATTTAGTGTAAAGAAAAAAAAAAAGGAAATAGCCGCTCCAGCCCCAGGACCCACCATCAGGGTTCTGGGGCCTACGTTACTGGCAGGAAGGGCTGTGGCCAATATGTATTTAGAAGCTGCCACTCTAGCCCCAAGACCCACCATCATAGGTCTGGGGCCATCATTCCTCGCACATAGATGTATCATTCCACTACATCAAGGAACAGCCACTCCAGCCCCAGGACCCACCGTCAGAGTTCTGGGGCCAAGTTACAGGCAGGGAGGGCTGTGGCCAATATGTATTTGGAAGTTGCCACTCTAGCCCCAGGACCCACTGTCATGGGTTTGGGTACATAATTCCTCACACAGAGGCACTGTTGTTCCACCGTATCAAGAAACAGCCACTCCTGCCCCAGGACCCACCGTAAGGGTTCTGGGGCCAAGTTACAGGCAGGGAGGACTGTGGTCAATATCCAGAAGCCGCTACTCTAGCCCCAGGACCCACCATCATGGGTCTGGGACCATCATTTCTTGCACAGAGATCATTTTTCCAAACACCCGAACTGAACCGAACATAACAGACGAACCTGAACACGGCGACCGGACCAAACGGCCAAACTGAATGGGTGAACCTAACCGAACAGTCGAACCCGAACCGCGATCTGTTTGCCCATCCCTACTGACTTATGCTCATCAACCACGCACCCCAGTGAGCTCGCTCTAACGAATAGAGCCTTTCTTGTCTTCAAAGTAAAAAAAAAGTTTACAAACCTGGCAGCACCTCCTGTGCCCACCACTGTGCCCATCCAAGGAGCCAGCGGCAGCTACCACCACCAAAGGTCCAGGGACAGTGACCCCCTCCTCCTCCTCCTTCTTTTCCTCCTCCTCCTCCTCCTCCTCCTCGAGTACCACGTTGGCCCCCAGCCAACAGTACCACATTGGCCATCAGCAAAACAGTCTTCTTACATTTTTTTAAAAAAACATGCAGCCAAAACATGCAACCAAAACACACAGTCAGTCACCCACCACACACCAACCAGTCAAACAACACAGCCAAACCAAACGCAAACAGCCAAAACACATGAACCGAACAGCCACCCAGTCAAACACACACTCTCTCACCACACAGCTCCGCACGCACTTTTCCAGCACAATCACGGGCTCTCATGATACTTTTTCCAAACCCCCGAACCGAACCAAAGACAGACAAACTGAACGGCCGAACCTGAACTCAGCCAACGACCCGAACGCCCATACCGAATACATGAACTGAACTGAATGGCCGAACCTGAATCGCAACCTGTTCGCACATCCCGTGTGTGTGTGTGTGTGGTGCTTATGTTTGACACAATGAGAGTAAAAATAGATTCCCCTTTCTTTGACATTTCCTGGAAAAAATTGAAAACAACACAGGAAACTGTAAAAAATGTATTTGTTGATGTGTCATATGAATGGAAATACCATTACTGGAATTGTGGAATGTTGATGAGGTCACAAGTAGTAGTGTAGTCAGATTCTTGGTCTGTGGTTATCAATCATTGTTTATAATATAGATATTACTCACTCTGAATGTGATTTCTGCCATATGAATTTTAACCTGGTCCAATGCTGCCTTTTCAGGACAATCAGCAAGTCAGGGAACTCTTGCAGGTGCAAATAATTGCCTAAATGAGCCAACTGCTTTTGAAACAACTAAAATCTTGGGTCACCACCATAAAGAAACATTATAAGATCACTCAACACTATGGACACAATCCTCTGCTATTGGAGTTTTGCCATTGACTTCAATGTGTGCATGATTGGTCAAGAATCATAGGGTTCATTCAGCCAAGTAAATCTTTGTATAACAGAAAGCTCCAGAGACCATTATGAATGACCCTTCATCTTTTTTTTTTGTATTAATAACTCTGAAAGTAATATAAAACTTCCAAGTTTCAAAGTATGTACCATGTTTTAAACTGTAATCAATAGCACAAGCAGAGAAGTTTGTATTTTCAGCATAATATGTCCTTTAGCATGGATTTATGAGTCTATAATTGTTTTCAAATACCTCAGCTCCTAACTTGAAAAAAAAATCAATATTATTGAAAAAAAAAATTCAAAGGAGAAACTACTTGAAAAGCAAATTCTAAACTATAATCTTGCTTATTTGCTCTCTCTTCTGTCAACAACAAACAACTTCAGGAATGAGGGTAATGGCATAAATATCAGATAATAGTCTCCCAGGGTTACATAGGTGGAAACAAATTTATGATGTGAAAGGAAGAGATCGGGGCTGGTGAGGTGTAATCCTCCTGTTGCAGAATCTGTTTTCCTTTCACTCTGTGAATGCACTGAAAAAAGTTAGAAGTCTAACTTTTCCTACCTCTGTTTCAATGAAAATCTTTCGCTACCAATTTATAAAAATAGCACTTTCTGGTTAACTATAAGATGTGGACATAGTTTTATGTAAATAGCAGCCAAGAATAGAGGTGCCATTTTGCCATTAGCAGAGAAGAGAGGTGACATTTTGCTTGTGTCTCACTGAGAAGGAACACATTTGAGGATAATTCAAACTTGTATAAGTCAACCGAGATCTCTGTACTACAGCTGAAATGAGACCCTCTAACCCCCCAAAATGAGTAAGTCTGTCAAATATACTCTGTCTCCCTAGTTTCTCAAATTGGAAGGGGAAGAAGGTATTGAAATTTCCAGTACGTTCAGGTACTAATCGGTACCTGATTAGTGTCCAATTCAGGTACACAATATCCCAAAATATCAACTTCTAGTCCAAATTTTTCAATTTTCCATCCTGATTTTTTAATTTTCCAACCTGATTTACCTATTGTAACTGGGAAATCGGTAATGTAAATGACCAATTTTTGGTTAGTCCGATATCTGAATGGTGATTGGCAGGTTCCTGATATGGTACTAAAAAATGTTCGTATTACTCATCGGAACAAAATTAGGTTCCCGTTTCAGCTCTGAACAGAAGGATGGGAAAGGGAGGAGGAAGAGAGTGAACAGAGTGCATTTGTGTGTGTGGTGAGGGGAGGGGCCTCAACTGCTATAGATGAGCAGAAGAAGGGACACAATTAAAAAATGTTTGAGAACCACTGCTCTACCTGCATTGAAAATGGCAGTTTGGGTAATAACTGGTATCTATTTATGTTCCACTGGGCATCTGTTTTTGATACCCCCCCCCACACACACACATTTTGGGGGGCAGGGGGGAGGGTGGTTCAGCTTTCTTATTGTAGCTGTTTGATCAGTTCATCGTTTTGGCAGTCTTAGCACTATTACACATGTGCAATTACCCAGAACAATGTAACCAAAATTACTGAGCTACCAAAATAATCAAACTGAAAAACCAAAAAACCAGACACTTAAGTAGCTGTTCCAATCAGGGTATTTGGGTATCCAAAGGGTATCTGAAGACACAAATAATACCCATGAATAATAACAGCCCACTGCCCATTTCAGCTCAGCTCTACATTTTTCCTCGCAATCATTCAAAGCAGGATTTGATACAGCAAGACTAAAGATCTATCAGTCTTTTACTCTTGTGATGAGTAGTGAAAGGATTTCTATCTTTTACGATTGATGGTAATAGCAAAGCCAAAGCTATGAATGTGGATTGAAAGTTAACTACCTGCACGAGAGACAACCCATGGATAAAAAGAAGATATCCCTTTCCTGCTTTACTCGTCATTTTCCTCTCATAAGCTCCCATTCACCTTAAAATATAAGATGATCCATAATGTCAAAACATGTTTTTGACAGCAACTGTCAAAAGGCTGCAATCCACAATCTTTCAGATATGCTAGGGGCTTGCATGCATGCATAAAGCTATGCTTGCATTAGACTTATGTGCCTGACTACACACACAGCATAACTATGCTCAGGAGGTTTCTGCTTGTAATGTGTGGTCCGGAGACTGCAGCTGGAGTACAATGCTGCAGCCCGTCTCCTTATGGGGGCGGATCGCAGGGAGCACATGACACTGGTGCTCCGGGCTCTGCACTGACTGCCTATAAAGCACCAGGCCAGGTTCAAGGTGCCGGTTTTAAACTTTAAAGTCCTTCACAGCCTGGGCCCTACTTATCTCCAGGACCGCCTCACTCCCCATGTGCCCGTGCGACCCTTAAGATCGTCCTTTTTGGAGGTTCCTCGGGTGAGGTGGGTGGCCAACAATGTTAGATCTTTTTCGTTGGCTGCTCCCAGAGGAGGCTTGGTTGGCTCCCACTCTCCTGCTATTTCGGCATGTATGTAAGACCTGGCTATTCCGTCAGGCTTTTGGTGAGGGGGAGGGGTGGGGGGAGGGTTTTTCTTTCCCCGCATATTGTATTTTAAAATTGTTTTTAAATGTTTTATTGATTATTGTCGTTCACTTCCCCGGGCTGACCTGTGGGCAGGAGGGGGCGGAATACAAATTTTACATAAATAAATAAATAAATAAATAAAATAAAATAAAATAAAACAACACATCTCTGTACCTGGGGCATATGGATTGGTGGTGACACCATACTTTAGTGCTGGTCTCACTTAGTAAAGCTGAAATGGGTAACACATTCTTTACCCCTGAGCCATACCTGCAATTTTGGGTAGTTTTCTGGATGCCAGATTATTACCCAAGGGTATTACCATTATTGAGTTAGAAATTTTCCATTTTGCTGACCCATTTCAGTAATGGGAAACTAGTTAATCTGTACAGGACTTCACTAAATTGCCATGGGACGCCATTATCACAGTCTAGGAGGTCGGTAAATTCATACGGGCAGTCAGTAAATCAGTACAGGATTTTGCTAAATTCTTATATTACGTAACATGTTGGGCACTGATCAGGTACAAATTACTACCTGATGTTATTAAGTCGAATTAAGTACCTAATTCCAACTAGAACTGAAATGAAAAATCTCAGTGAGTGCTGCTTACATTGGAAGCAGGGCATTCACCGAGATTCATACAATGTAGAAACTTACTAGCTTTCCTGCTGTTTTTTTGCCATTTTCCATTATTTTAAAAAAACTGAATGGTGCTGTCACAGGCCAGTCCCATGCCTCGTGTGTGCCCCACATGCACCCCCAGAAAATGTGGAGATGCAAACTTGCTGGCTAAGCACCAGGGACGTGCTTGAAATTGCCATAAAGGTGCTATTAAACTTCCTTAAAACTGTCATAAAATTCCCAGAAAGTGACAAAAAGTCCCGGAAAGTGATGTGAGTGGTGAAAAAGTAAAGGAAAGTGACAAAAATGATGAAATAAAAAAGCAGAAGCATGGAGTCACTGGATTCAGTAATATGTATTCAGCAATAAATCAATGGAAAATTCATTGCGTTAAAATTGCTGATGTCATCTTAATCCCATAACTGTTTTTTCAGATTCTCATGCTGTTGTGTGTTCCAGTGATTACCTTGAATCTCTCCTACCAACTGTTTCCTGGATGATATCTTGTTTCTATGAGCTCTGATTACCACAAACCAGAAGTGAGCATTGCACTTATTTCTATGTAATAGTGTCTTCATACAAGAGGTGGCTACTGGCTATATGAATGGTTTGAACTCAGGTTTGGTTTCTGAAATACAAATCCATGATAAAGGAGGAGTGAGTGCTATGTTAGCCCAAGCTGATATAACAACCCTGTGTGTTTAACCCCCAAAAGGAGTAGCTAGATTTATGTTTGGTGATACCCACTATAGTATGGTGTCCCATAACTTGACACGCTGTGGAAAGGGAATACTGGGACACCTTCGATCTTGGGAATCTGTTTGCTAGACCATGCCTTCCATTGACTTGTGCTTCGCCATTATCAAAAGGTATTGAAAAATCTCCAGATGTAAAGCTGAAACGGGTACTTAATTTAGTACCCATAGATGTAATACGTGCATTTTTACTACTGCATTGAGCGCTCAGCTACCCAGGTGCCAATCAGGTACACAAATACCTGAAAACTGGTGATTTCTGGTACCAATTTTCTGATGATTGATCTGTATAAGAGGATGGAAACTGAGAAATCAATTTGGGGGTGGAGGGGGGGTATCCAGTAGAAAAATCAGCCCTGGAATCAACTTTCCAGGAGAGAAAAAATTAAAAATAGATGTCAGAAGTTGAAAAGACAGGATGAAAGTAAAAATATTGGTAGCGGACAGGAAGTCACCATTTTAGGACATTGGGTACCTGAACTGTGTTGCAATTACTTTACTGATCAGTACCCAATATTGTTGGGTTGATTCAGGTAACAGAAATTCATTTGGTACCACCAATACCTGTTTTTGCAGATACCTGTTAAATTTTAATTGGGATTTTAAAATTGTAATTTTGCACGTGAATCATTTTTTTATCTTGATTTGGGGTTAGGGCTTTTGTATTTCTCTGTAAACTGCTTAGAGTAAGTTAGGGAAAAGGGCAGGGTACAACTCTATTTTAAAAATAAAAATGAAAACTGTTACCTGCTAATCATTCAGATGCTGGGATCAACTGCACAACCAGAAGATAGGTTTTATCAAACATTCAGGCAAAATATATTTAGGATGAAATGCATTTCATTTTTCTTTTTAACATCAGCTGACTGAATAGTCAGCTGTCCAGTCAGAAAGGATGCAATCCTAAATACAAAGAAGTCAATGGCCCTTTTTACACTGACGGAGGTGGGTGGGGGGATGGGTGTTTAGTCACAGTGGGTGGAGGTGGGTGTGTTTCCCCAGACACATACCCATCTCCACCCAGCCTCCGGTTTTCCAGAGAGCTCTGTGGGTGGAGATGGGTGTGCAATGGGTGGAGGTGGGTGCTGCGCGGGAGTGCATATGCACCCCCATCCATCCCGCTCGGTGTTCACATGGATGAACACGGAGTGGACACCCATCACCCCCATCCACTGCCGGCCGTATACATGGATACCCCCCCGCACACCTGCCCAAACACCGAGTGAAGGGGGGAGGCGTCCATGTAAAAACGGCCAATGGCAAAGCTGCCTTTGACTACACTGGTGCTCCCCTGTCAGTTTGCTATTTTGGCAGGAAGAATTTAAGCTAATGGTAAATTGATCGTAGACTCTGACCTTTATCCTTGATAGTATTTCTTCTGGGCCAATACGAAAGACATCATCTTGTGTTCTGTAAAGAAACAGACTGTTTAAAAGGTGAGAAGATTTGCCTGATTGTCTGGCTGATTGCTATGATCAGTCAATTAATAATCCCATGTACTCTTCCTGTTCTTTACTTGGAGACCAAAATTATAAACCCTACAGTGTCACCGTAACATCAGTCCGCTTTCAATTACCCTTGTTTTAGAGTGACAAGCTATTCTGCAACACTACCTAAAAAGAAAATGCACACAAAAAAATTAACTGCTCTATAATATTAAGTTCAATTCAATAGGTGACTCTTAAACAGAGACTAGAGCTGGATCTATTTTAGCTTTTGCATGCAGCACAAAGGAAGAGGCTTGGTAGTGGAGAGCACAAAAGCCATGTGCGAGAGGAATTCCTGCAAGCCTAGATGCACTAAACATCAAAAACACCTCTTTGGTAGAGGTGTGCAAAAAGTGCATCCTTCGTTTTCATTTTCTTTTCCAAAAACCCATTCTGTTTGGGAAGGGGGGTTCGTAAAGTATTCTACTGTTTTCATTTATATTTTTCATTTTATTTTTTAAAAATAATAATAATCATTAAAAAAATCACTCTGCATGAGCAAAACGGCCACCAAGACCATTCTGCGCATGTGAAGCCCTCTCCCAAAATTGCGCCAATGCTGCTGGCACAATTTTTGAAAAGGGTGTGCATGTGCAAGATGGCCCCAGTGGCTATTTTACACATGCAGTTATTATTAAGTAAAAAAATAAAATTATAAATCAATAAAATCAAACAAATGTTGCTAGCTTGCTCATTTGTTTTAGTTACTTTTGTTATGAAAACTAATTACATTCATTTTTGTATTTAATAAAAGAATACAAAATTGCACACTTCTGCTCTTTGGACATAAAGCTGGACTTATCACAGAGCAATCTGAGGAGACTACCTCAGGTCCTGCTGGTTTTTATACTTTTGAAGGACCAGAAGTGACCCCTGATTTCCCTGGAGTATGGGACCTCCATGGCAGAGAGACCACCTCTAGGGCCCCACAGAGGTGCCCCTGAGGAATAGGGGGCAACAGGAAAGGGGGTGGGATCACCAGGGGTCCCACATTTAATCTTCACTCTGTCCCTCACAAATTCTAAGGCCAGCCCAGTTTGGACAATGTAAGACACAATAAGATACAGAATAGTCAGCTGACTGGCCAGAGAGGAATAAAATGTCAACAGAGGCTTCTGAGATGGAGAAGGAATCTGGCAGAGGTAAATGCTGGATGACATAACTAGGAGGTAAGATCACCTGCTGAGGGGAAAAGACGGTTGAAATCCCCTGCTGAGAGGAGGAACTGCTTAGAACTTCTGAAAAAAGAAGAGACTGTATAAATTTGCTAAAGGGAGAGAATGCTACGTAGGGACTGTGGAATGCTATGTCTTTTGTTTGAGACTGGAATTGCTCCAGTCTATAGACATTAGGGCCTCAGGGATGTTGCATCAAAAGTGGGAGGGTGCAGGTCCTCTCCCACTTTCTTGTGTGGAGAGAAAGGGGAAGAAGACTGATGTCACCTGCTCCCAATACAGATGGTTTTGTTGGACTAGGGGGCTGAATCTACCAAAATGTCCTATAGACTGGGGTCTGATCTTGCAAGGAAATGCAGGGGTTGTGGAATCTGTGATTTACAGTTCACCAAATATTTTAAGAGTTTCTCAACTAGAAGAAAAGCAAAACTGTACTTTGGCTTGACCGGGATTCAAAATAAATTAAAAACAGGCAAAATATATAAGAAGTAGAGGTAAAACTATAGTAGATCTCTTATTTGTGGATATTATTCACATTTTTGGGGTAAGCATCCAAATGGTCAAATTAATATCTGCACCCCAGACAAAATTTATTTAATTAAATTTTATATATTTTACCTTGCATATTCCATTTTTTTTGTTACTTGGACTATTTTAGCTCAGATACCCAAAACATTGACTGAAATAAGCCATGAAATGAATCAAATATCTGGTCCTGTGGTAATGAAGTACAAATGATTAACGCTTCATATAAGCTTTGTCCAACCTGATTGGAAATGGAAGAAATTGCTGAATACAATATTCACCACGGATATTTATTTCAGCTCTAACAAAAAGAATAATTGGTGCAGCTGTGGTGATTTATCCAGGTTACAGTCTCTGCAGGAAGGGGACGGAGTAGTATTTTGGAAAAGAAGCAGAGTATGAACTGGACATTCCTTTCCAAAATAAAGCATCTGAGATCAGTCTCTTCCCTCGATAGGGTGACGAATGTTTTGATCACTATTCATGGACCTGATCCAAAGCACAATGGTGGCAAAATCAAGACTCATTAACATCAGTAGATGTTGGATCAGGCCCTATAAAGTTGTTCAATCATTGTACTCCATTCCCTGTATTACTGGTAAGTCGGAAGCCAATATGTCACAAAAGCAGCAGCACTGCTAAAGCTAAGAGCGTCGGTTGGTATGAACCCCATCAGAGAGATATTTAGTTTCAAGACATTTTGTGAATCTGATTGTCCATCAGCTAGGAGAGCAGCCCCAGTAGAATCAGTAGGTAAAGACAGATAGGGCTGAGTGTCATCAGCGTAGCAGTGATAAATTAGCCCATTCCATTTGAAGATTGAAACCAATGATAGATGGATGATACAAATCAGTTTTTTGAGCAGGCAATCTCTCATGAAAAACAGATTTTCTAGACAGATACACTATAATTTTTAGGTAATCCCAGACCTTATAAAACTCTCTCTTATCTACTCACTGATCCCTGAACTCAGGCTATATCTATCGACATAACCACATCCAAAGAAACCAGTGTGCTCTGCTAAGTCAAACATACAGTTTAAACAAGGACCTTAAGTACTATATAAAACAGATTTTTCCATGCGACTCCCAGAGTAATAAATGCTTTAAGATTTAGAATCAAAATATAGCCTAGTCCACAATGGTAGTTCTGCATAAGAATATTTACTTTTTGGCTAAAGAGAATTGGATCCCAAATCCATACACATTCAGTACCCAGCTGTTTATGAATAGATATTTGCATGCTCAACCCTGTTAGCACTTTTACAGAAGAAGCTTCTATTTCTCCATCTTTTGACAACATGGCATACAGGCAGCTAAATTTAAATTCTGCACTGTGTATTATCCCAAAGGGTGGTTATTAAAGTTCTTAGCAAGAGTGTGGCAGTCAGAAATTTCCATGTTATATAAGAGCATATCTTGTTCTAACTGTACATGAAATCAATTTCCTTTTAATGTTACTTTCTCTAAAGCATTATTTAGAAAGCTTTGTTTGTTAAACTGACTTGCATATAGAGTTTTGAAGAAGAAGAAAGTGGGAAAGAGTATATATTTAAAGCTAGAGAGTTGGGAGGGGGATTCCCCCCCCCATTGAGTAGGCTTACTACATTCCTTTATACTTGTCAAATAAAAAGCTAAAGTTCCCTGTCTAATACAATGATAGCCCACACTAGGGATGAAGTGTTATGGAAACAATAGGTCCCACCCAGTATATTTGAACAATTGAAAGTAACTTTTAAAAACCCATCAGTTTGCCAGGGATTGCTATTCATGTCCATATACATGCAGGCACAATCACATAAGAATAACTGGTGATATATTCGAATACATACACGTGATCATTATCATTGTAATTCATAGATTCCTGGGAGAGAGCAAAAGGACACATTTTCATACCTTCCAACAACAGCCCATACTTAAAAGATAGTGTGAAAACAGACAGGCACACAACTCTGCTTTAACACTTCTTACGCATGTTGCAGGGCTACATTGGCACCCTATGCAGCCCCGCAATGTGCATAAGAAATGTTAAGGTGGATTTCAAAGCGAAGTTAAGGTGCATGTCTGTTTTCATCCACAGTCCCTCTTTGCGTGTCCCTCTTTCAGGGGAGAGAGACAAAAAGACCAGTATGCAAGCCTCAGGCACCTTTTCCCTGGTCGCCTCCCAGGAAAGGTCCTTGAGAGGAAAAAGATGAGGTGATAGAATGACAAGTAGCCAAGTGGAATGAGATGTAGGAGAGCATCAGTCCCTCTTATGCCCTTGAAATATCGAGAGGGGTGTGCGTGTGTGTTTGTGTGTGAGGGGGTGGAGTTTATTCATTAAGGGGTGGAGCTTATTGGCTGAGGCAGCAGGGCTTGTCCCTTTTTGGCCACTCAAAGAGCCCGATCCCAAACCCCACGAATTCTGCACGTGGTTTCCCTAGGGCACAATGTGCCCGCAATAGGGCTCTGCACGGCTTCCAGGCTGCTGCATGCATGCACAGCTGAGCACGTGATCCGTGGGGTTTGGGATCGGGCTCATTGTGTTGCTTTTTCTTGCTTTGCAAGGCCTCAGTCTTAATCCTTGTGCTTGGGGAGTGCTGGCAGCCATGACTCACCTCTCACCAGAACAAGTCAGTAGGGGTTAGGCTAGCATAGCAAGGAGCATGTGTTACATTGCAGAGGGTGTAGCAGTGACTGCTACCGTTGAACTCCCTCTATGCTGTGCTTTTATGAGGGGGGAAGCTGTAGGTGTCCATCCTCTCTGAAAATCAGACCCAGACTAGTGTAAGGACTTAACAGATAAGTAGGGCTTGAACCCAGGGTACTCAGAGGATGCCTTGACTGACTGCTCTTCCAGCTGAGACCTGTTGTGTTTGCCAAATTATATGTTTAGGCTTCATTGACTTCTGCCACTTTTTTACTTCTGATTGGCCAGTCCCACCTCATATTTATGTTGCCTGCCTTGGCCATATAAGACACCGCCCCACCCTCCAGCAGGAAATAGGAAGGTTCTTGGTTTCAGTGAGAGAACCTGTTGTGCATTCTTACCCTTCCCGAAAGTTGCTCTTTGTTCCCCATTCTTCATTTTCAAATCCATCCTTTTTTCTATCCCAAAATTAACAATGTTAATATTAACACTGTTTCATCATTATCAAATTTGAGCATAAATAATGTCTCAACAAATGTTGAGATAGAACTGAAAATTTGCAATGTAATTTTAGATCTTGAAATTTCAAAACAAAATTCAAGATTTCAATTTCTTTTGGCACAAGTAAGACTGAAGATGACCTGGAGCCTGCCAAAAAGATTGCCTCTGATCGGTACTCTTCAGTCACAACAATTGCAGTCAATTGAGGCACTTGATCAGCAGCTGCTTTGATATAAAGGGCGAGGTGATTTGTAGGGCAGACTCTGCTAGGGTCTAACCCTTTGAAACTCATTTCTCTCGGTGTACATAGCAGCTCAAATGTGTTAGTCTATGGAATACACTGCTTCACAGTTATGGAACTCTCTTCCCCTAGAACAGGGATTTGGAAACTCAGGCCCACAGCTAGTTTTTATTTGGCCTGTTTCCAGTTCTTGGATATGGCTCCTGAATCCATCTCCTACACCAAGCACTGAAAAAGTGAGGTCAGGGTAAGGGATCCGAGATGAAGGCATGCACATGCACACAAGGATAGGGGGCAGATCCAAGGTGTAGATCCATGATCTGGACATTCTTCTTCCTGAATGCCCCCAACTTTTATGTGGCCTATGGAGGGAAAAGATTCCGCAACCCTGTGCTAGAGGTTCGCCAAATCTGGAGTCGGAGCATTTTCAAAGGTCAACGTAAGACTTTTCATTTGGCCAAGTTTTTGGCAGGTGGGCCAGAGGGGTAGGAGATGCTGGAGGTAGAAAATGTTTAATTGGTTTTATGTATGTATGCTTAATGTATTTTTATTTGTTGTAATCAACTCTGAACCCTATGGAAAGGGAAGGATATCAGTTTAAATAAATAATAAAGACTCATCTTTTTTTCCTTGCTCAGGCAGAAATGCGAGCTGGGTTGGGATTCTGGGACATTATTAAATGTATATAAGTAATGGAGGGATTGCTGATTCTCATTATTTCTGTGTATTGTTAAGACACGCTCAAGGGCACCTGAAAATTTGGATGGTCATTCCTTTATTTTTTAAAGCAGGGTAGGGGGAACCTCAAGCCCAAGGGCCAAATGCGGTCCATGGCAAGTTTTTATATGGCCCCTTTTCCACTTCCTGGATCTGGCCCTTGGATCACCTCCAATCACTGAAAAACTGAGCTCAAGGGGAGGGAGCAGAGATGAGGTTCTACAAACAAGGCTAGGGAACAGTTCCATGGCACAGATCCATGATTTGGACCCTCCTTTCCTTGAGTGCATCCCTTAAGCACCCCCCGCCTGAGCTTCTGTGTGGCCCTTGGAGCTTGTGTAAGCTTTCAAAGTGGCCCCCACAAGGGAAAAGATTTCTCACTCCTGCTCTAGAGAGTGTAGTTGGTGTGCTGTCTTCAAATGTAAGAGATGAAGGCAAAGTAGTTGAACTGGTACCTTTTATTGCACCAACTTCTGTTGGTAGGAGCTTGTAACCAAATACAGCCTGAAAGCTTGCATGCTTTCACTGTCAGAAGATGGTCCAATTAAAGATATAATCTAAACAACTCTGTCTCTATACAGATAAGTATACCGAGGTGTCATGCCGATTATGTATCTGTGGCCCTTTATCTGAAAGGCTCCTGAAATTTGTCCTTACTGAAATTTGGAGTGGAATCCCTGTCTGTCTGACTCCAGCACTTTAAAAATAAGCTGTTTAAGTCAAATAATATTTTAATCCTATCTATGTGGATCTGTTTTCCAAACAGGCTCCATATTTATCAGTGGATCTAACATGCCTATTAAGTAATGTTTGCAATGAGACTAAGGTTTTTTAAACAAGGGTTTGGGTTCTGTATAGATATGTCTTCCTTTTCCAAAGGTGAATAGCAACTCACTAAAATCAGTAATATCTAAAGCTTACAAATATCTGTCATTGTATAGGGCACTGAAGGCAATTATGTAAAAAAAAAAAAAATTACTGAAGCTAAGCATCATTTAAAAAATCATTTTGAAATGAAATCTCATCCCCCTGCCCCCCCCCCCAAAGTATTTTTTTTATTTTGGCTCTGACTTTGTTTTGCTGCAAGCTGCATTAATTTTATAAGCACTTGGACACTTTGCCTCAACACCAGTAAGGAATGAGCTGAAGTTTTGGAAGGATCCAGTATTCTTACAATTTATAATAGCTATGCCCTGGAAATGGTAGGGACCCCATAAATGCACGCATTTCAGTCATTTTTAACTATAACATTAGGGATTTCACCAATGGAGAGCCTGAAACTCATTTGAAGCCACTGAAGTATAAATGGAAAGGAAATGTATTGTTCTGTTCTCCTGACAATGGATGGAGTTATCTGATGTACTATCCTAGAGGACACAGATGATTGACTGATTCTAAAAATGTCTATTGCCGTGAGCTTAAAAGTTCTACTGTCATTACCAAGATAAAGTAGCCACCACCTTCACATCAGTTTACACACTATGGATTATATTTTCCATGACCTTTTCAAATCTTTATGAACTTCTTTTAGGATGTTTGCTAGAATGGAGAACTAATTGGGACTCCATCACATGCTAGAAATAGAAAAAATAATTCTCTTTAAAATGCTTTAGTAATTTTGCTTTCTAGAATAAAAGGAGCTAGTAGCACTAGACCCGTAATATGTTTTTTGCCTGCAGGTGTGTGATTGTCTCATGTCATTCTTCTGTGACCTTTCTAGTTAAGGAATAATAGGGAATCTTCAGGGTTAGAAATAATCTTTTGGGTGAAAACAGGCTGATAATCTTCATGAAATAAAATGTGTTACTACTTCGCGACCTTTTATCATCTCTCATTACAAATGGTCCCAATAGCAAGTGGCACCGTGTTGCTGATACCAAAGCTATTTTCTTGACATAAAAAGCAGGAATTGACTTTCTAAAAAGACGGTGATATAATTAAGATAAGACATATTCTTCCAAATCCTTCTCTCAGCTACACTCACACATCCTATTGACTTCAATCCTATTAATGCCTTGTTCAGTGGTTGAGTCAAAAGTTCATTCATTAGGGATGGGCAAACAGGTCGCAGTTCGGGTTTGGCCGTTCAGTTCGATCCGGTTTGGGTCACCCATTCAGTTCGGCCGTTCGGTCCATTCTTCGTGTTCGGGTTCAGCCGTTCGGTTCGGTTTGGGTGTGCGGAAAAAGGCTCTCTGTGCAAGAAATGATGGCCCCAGACCATGATGGTGGGTCCTGGGGCTATAGTGGCAGCTTAAAGATATTGGCCACAGTCCTCCCTGCCTGTAACTTGGCCCCAGAACCCTGACGGCGGGTCCTGGGGCAGGAGTGACTGTTTCTTGATGTTTTGGAAAATTGGCTCTCTGTGCGAGGAATGATGGCCCTAGACCCATGACGCTGGGTTCTGGGGCTAGAGTGGCAGCTTCTGGATATTGGCCACAGCCCTCCCTGCCTCTAACTTGGCCCCAGAACCCTGGCGGCAGGTCCTGGGGCTGGAGTGGCTGTTTCTTGATGCGTTTGAAAGACATCGCCTCTGTACGAGGAATGATGGCCCCAGACCCATGACGGTGGGTCCTGGGGCTAGAGTGGCAGCTTCTAGATACATATTGGCCACAGCCCTCCCTGCTTTTAACTCTGATGGTGGGTTCTGGGGCTGGAGTGGCTGTTTCATGATGCGGTGGAATGACATCGCCTCCATGCGAGGAATGATGGCCCCAGACCCATGATGGTGGTTCCTGAGCCTAGAGTGGCAGCTTCTAGATACATATTGTACACAGCCCTCCCTGCCTGTAACTTGGCCCCAGAACCCTGA
>QEPC01005569.1:659911-704148 GCA_003113815.1 Sphenodon punctatus | reverse complement strand
GGGGGGGGGGGTCTGCCCTCTGGTTGCCTAGCAGGTATAGAGTCTGGTGGTGATTTTGAATGCGGACCTCCACCTGGATTGGCAGGTGGAGGCAATGGCTAAAGCCTCCTTCTGCCAGATGTATCTGGTTCAGAGGCTGCACCCATACATCTCCAGACCCAACCTGGCCACTCTCATCCATGCCTTCGTTACCTCGAGGCTTGACTACTGCAACGCGCTCTACGTGGCGCTTCCCTTGATATTGGTTTGGAATTGGAGGCTGCAGCTGGTGCAGAATGTGGCAGCCCATCTCCTTATGGGGATGGGTCACCATGAGCACATTACACCAGTGCTCCGTTCTCTGCACTGGATGCTTATAGCATAACGAGTCAAGTTCAAGGTGCTAGTACTGGCATGCAAAGCCCTATATGGTTTCGGTCCCTCTTATCTCGGGGACTGCCTCACCTTCCGTGACGTGACTCAGGATGGAACCTCCAATCCACTGGGGGCACCTATCTGGAGGCCCCCGGTGTAAGGCGGGGAGCCACCATGGAGAGAACATTCTTGGTGGTCGGGCCACAGTTGTGGAACTCCCTTCCAAAGGAAGCCCACCTGGCCCTGGGTCTGCTTGCCTTTCGGAGGGCATGCAAGACTTGGCTGTTCACCCAGGCCTTTGGAGGGGATGGTGGAGGGTGGGGTAAATGGGGAGATTGGTGGGGTGGGGAGATTGGTGGGGTGGGGAAATTGGAGAATTGGAGAGTAGGGTTAGGGTCATGTTTTTTAAAAATTATTTTAAAAGTGATGTTGGTTTTAATGTATTTTATTATTTTATTATTTTATCATATTGTTAGCCGCCCAAGATGCTGTGGGCATGAGGGGGTGGCATAAATAAATAAAATAAATAAATTCTAAAACCAGTTGAACTAAATGGAATATCCTAATTATTCCATTTGCGTGGTGAATGTGATCCCCCCCCCCCATGATGAAGGGGAACACAATGTCTGTCCCTAGACCATGGCCCAGAATCCATGGCGGGATTCTGGGCCGTGGTCAATGCGGACGGGCGCTGTGGCCACATAGGCTGCGGCGCCCGCCTGTCTCATGGAGGGCAGGCGGCCGGGGCACATTGGGGGGGTGGGGTTGTGTGACCGCATGTTGTGCTGCGCAGTCGCACAGCCGCGCAGCCCGCTCCCCAGATTCCCCGCCCGGATCGGCCACCACATCTGTTGGCCTGTTACATGGTGGCCCTGGTGGGGAATAAAAGGGGTGATTCCATGCCGGGACCAATCGACCCCGTCACTTCTGAAAATACCCATTGTATATCTAACTAGTAAGTATCTATCTAATAACTATCTATCTATCTATACAATATTACACAGGGGGAAACACAAAGAACACAGGGAGGGGTACAAAACTGAAATGAAAGTCAATCTAATAATAATCATACTCTAAATAAATCCAAAACTTAAAACAAGGGAAAGGAATCAGGGATAGAATAAGAGGGAGAGGGAAAGGATTCAGTGGAGGGAGGAAGGAAGGAAGACTGAATGCAGGGAACACAGGGAGGGGTAAAAACAAAAAACATCTAAATCTATCTAATATAATCTAAATAAATGATAATATGGAGGTAAATGTGTTGGATGGGTGAAATAGGAAGAGGATGGCAATGGATTAGGAATAGGAAGGAAGAAAAACTGCTGGGAGAGAGGGAGCCTTCTGAAACGCCTGCTGTTCAGGAACAGTGACTAGCTAGGTGTTGGGAAGGGGGGAGGGAATCAGTTTTGTTTCTTGCTGCCCCCACCTCATCGCAAGCCCCATTGGTTCTGTGCAGCCTAGCCCGTGGCCAATCGCAGACTGCAAAGCCAGTGGTCTGAGGCAAAAAGGGATGGTGATTGGGCAGACTGGCTGCTACCTCCAATCCTCTCCACCCCTGGTGCCTGGAAGTCTGTGCCTCAACTGACTCCCGTTCCCTGTCACATTTTGCCTTCCAGTGACATGTGTTTGCCACCCAAACTCGATCCGAACTGACCGAACTGTTCGGTTATTTCAACGTTTGGATCTAATTCGGTTCGGTCAGTTCGTGTTCGTGTTCGGTCATCCGAACAGGGAGAGTTCAGGCCGAACTCCAAACTTCCAAACCGCGTTCGGTCATCCCTGCCATTCATTAAACAGTGAAGATGTTAAGAACGGCTGCCTTATTCACTGCACATCACCAGCCTGAGCAGTGGATGTGACAGGGAGTCTATTAAGAAGAAGAAGAACAGTGTGTCATGTTGTAGTTTAATCCACAGGTTAGTTTTTCAAATGCATAAATGACTATTTTATTTATATATTTAAATTCATATAATGCCCTTTCCCAAAGGCTCAGGCCAGCTCACAAGTCAAGTCCTATAACTTAGTGGTTTAGGTATTTAGGTGTCAATGGTCCCAATCCACATAAAATATATATGTGCAAGCTTGTCATAATAGTCAATAGGGAATTCTATGGCAGGGGGAAATCATGAGAATGATTAAGCTAACTCATTAAGATATAAACAAAGGACACGATAAAGTTAACAACACTCTTCTCCATATGTTTGCAGTTACCATTCACTGAGTAAAGTAAGACCTAACATCACTATCAAAGACATTAATAATAAAGCCTTTTCTCTATTTTTAAATTTGTTTTGTTCTGTTGATCCATTACATTTCTACATAGATATTTTATCTCACTCTTTGTTCTGTTGTTCATAAACCTGTTTCACACAGCAAGAGGGGAGAAAATATGGTGGTAAAATAACATCGAGTCTGGCATCAGGAATCTTGGCTAGGTGTAGATTTCAAATACAGTTTAAATTAATTTTGTTTACATTAATAAAAGTCCAGTTTTCAAAACACTTATGCTGGTGGAGCCCCAGTGACTTCACTGAACTTCAGTTGGATTCAGAGCTTCAAGCTACAGAATTTAAGCTGTAAACTTCCAGATATGTAAGCTGTAAACTTCCAGAGTGTAAACTTGCAGATATGGATCTGATATGGATCCAAATCTGCAACTGAAACTGAAAGACCACCTCTACAGTTTAGAGGACAAAAGTAATTGTAGTTCTGCTGGTCTTGTGACAGGTGACCCTGATACAAAGGGTTATTTCAGACATTACGCTGTCCCGATTCACCACAGTGGATTCCCAGCAGGGGTGTACAGATCAACCACGCCCCGTGGTCAAAAAAAGCCCTGAACAGACATGATGGGAGCGGAACCACGGCAGGGAATCAGGCTGCCAGACCACGGCCCGGGGCAGTGCAACAGACATTAAGCCGATCCCTGGCCTGGCCGTGGTCAAAGCACCCGGAAGGCTCCGGGGCGGCGCGTCCTGGCTGCTGTCATGTGCCCTTTAAATCTCCCTCCCCAGTCTGTGTTGTTGCTGGTTGCCTGGCAGCGACGCTGCATGCTTTGTCCCCGGCTGGGAATCATTTTCTTTGGTTCCGGCTGGTGGTTGCCGTTCAGACATTACTTTTTGTTGTTTCCCGTTGGGAATCTCTTTGACCATGATTTTGGAGATTGTCCCGCTGGGAGCTCTGGGAGCGTGGTTGATTTTGACCCCATGTGGGTATTGACTGTGGTGAACATCTGGCGGCCTCCGAACAGACATGCAGGGTGCTTTGGTCCCGCCGTGGAATTGACCATGATTCACTGTGGTTGAGTGTGATCTTGCAATGTCTGAAATCAACCAAAGATGCAGAATGTAATGGGATGCTAGATGGACAGATAATTTAAAAAAGACAGAAGGAGCCAAAACGTATAGCAGGGTTGGGGAACCTTTTCCATCCTGGCAGTCACTTTGAAAACTAGTCCAAACGCTTTGAAGGTCAGAGCTTCAAGCTCCAGAATTTAGAGTGTCTTAATTTGCATCTTTAGCATCCTTCTACAGCAGGTTTTTTTTTTTTTTTTAAAGACTATATATCATTAATCAATGAAAGTTTTTCTATATAATATGTGACTGCATACATATTAAGAAAATGTTTATGGAAAATACATGTAGGAATCATTTCTTCTACTAAACTTATTATAAGAAGCATGGCATTGATAAACAACATACATTAAGAGCTGGCAAAGTATGGATTCATTAAAATTAAGCTAAACTGAAAATGATAGTTCCTGACCCCGAATTTACATGAGATGTTAAAATTCAATTAAGGGTAATATCAGACGTTAAGCACTCCCGGGTCACCACAGTGGATTCCCAACAGTGGCGAGCTGGATACCCACCCCCTGCGGTCCAGGACAGCCCCGAACAGACGTGACAGGAGCGGGACCATGGCAGGAAAACAGCCGGTCGGACCACGGCCTGGGGCAGCGCAACTGACGTTACACTGATTCCGAACCGTGGTCAGCACACCCAGAAGACACCGGGGAGGGGCGGGAGGCAGACATGGCCAACTGAGGGCAAAGGAATCCAAAAGTGCCTTAAGGGAACACCCACACAAAGGAAACGGGAAGGAAGGGGGAGGCAGAAGAAAAGCAGCCAAGGCGGTGCACAGAACAGGCACAGGGAAACCAAGGACACAGCAGTACACAAAACACAAGCACCCCCCCGAACGGGAAAGGAAGGAAAGGGGGGGGAGCACACCGGGACAGCCAACACACACAGCACAACGGACAAAGGGGGTGGAGCGATCCCCAGGCAATGGAAGTGGAGGGGACTGGCCCAGGGACAAAGCGGGTCACGGAGAACGGCAACCAGAACCCCACCAACAGCACGGTCGGCAAGGACCACCCAACACCAACACAGGCAGCCGAAGGCACGGGGGTCCCCACAGGGACAGAGCAATGTCACAGGTGGAAGGTAAACATGTAGGGAATGGCACCGGAGCAGTCCGAGGCAGGTCCAGGAGGCAGGCAGGGATCCCCTGTGCTTGTGCAAAGGCACAGACAGGCATAGAGGCAAGCCGGAACAGATGCGCTGAACAGTTGACACCCCCCCACCAGAGGTCACTGGGAGGTGCAGTCCAGGGCCCCCAGACCCGCAAAGACATAGAGGCACCTGGGGGGGCAGGCCACAGACAAAGGTGAGCAGGTGACCAGACAAGGGATGACAACACCACCTGGAGAGTCGGTAGCTGGCTCGTAGGGTGGGACACAGTCACAGGAGGGGCCGGCCATTGAGCATAACACCACAAACAGTGAGGGCCAGGGGGTTCCCAAGGAGGTGGCCCAGAAACACGGACAAGGACCATGGAACCAGCTGGAACAGTAACGAGCCAAATACAGCATGGAGTGAGCGGAAAGCAACCCAAGGCAGCATGGGGGGCAGGAGCACACAGCGTGGCCTTCATCCAGGTCTCCAAAGCACAGGGGACATCACAGCCAGCTGAAGAATGTCACGAAGGGGCCCGGGGTGGGGTGGCCCACCAGATGCACGCAGTGGGGCCACTGAAGCATGCCCCTATGGTAGCCCAGTGCAGACATATGGTGGGCAATGAGGTAGTAGGCCTCGAACGGATCCTGCATGGCGAGCCCCACCTGAACATCAGCACGATACCACACACCAGCCAGTGCCACCAGCTCTGCTCCAGTGGGCTCTGACAAGCCATAGTCAGCAGCAGGGGGCCATGGAAGGTGCCCAAGCTCCAACAGGTGGTGATACGCCTCCCCACGTGACTGCTGGTACCCACGGGCCCCATGGATGTAGCCAAAGAAGGAAACAGTCAGGGCAGGGCAGGGCCCCCCTCCACCAGACAGGTCATGTAGGCTGCCAGGCTGCACACCAGGAGGGCTAACACGGTCTCCGCCGTGGACCACCCCAAATGTGAACACCGCATCTCTGGAATGTGCCCATTGGGAAAGGGATGGAGCCCCAGCGCCTCCGCATGAAGCCGGCACTCATGAGCACTGGCCTCATAGCCAAAGTAGCAAAGGCCAGAGCTCATACTCACATAGGCACCTGAGAGGGTATCTGGGCAACACAGGAGCAGTTGCACGGCCTGGGAATGCCACAGGTCACACAGGTCCATGGTCTTGCGGAAGGTCGAGCTATGAGATGTGCCAGGCATTGCAGGGTGCGGGAGCTCTGGGGAAGCACTGCTGGCCATGGTCCAGCAAGCAGTGGATACTAAAAGCAAGGGAAGAGGGGTCCCACAGTCCCAGGTGGGATGGAGAGGGAAGCTGGGGAGCTCCAAGGACACATGATAAGGCCACAGGATGCAACATGGGACGGCTGAGTGAGGCGTGGGGTGCAGCTCCAACACAGCTGCAGGAACTGAGCACACAGACAGTACAGTCAACACTGATAGCAGGGAGGTGATGACAAGAGGCAAGCAGCTGCGGACTGCACGCCTGGGTGCATAAGGGCCCAGGGCATGAGCCCCTGTGCCAGGAGTGCAGGTGTACTCAGGAGGTCCACCCAACAGCCACACACCAGCTGCCTAGCCACTGCTGGGGCGGCCAGGTGCGGGGATGAGCACAGATGCTCAGGGGAGTCCCACACAGGTTCAAGGGTGGGGCAAGAAGCCAGGGCAGGACCAGCTCTCGGGCTATAGAGGCACGCGCCGGACCACACCAGGGACACGGTCCGCCATGAATGCGGGATACACCTGGCCATATGTGCGGACTGGTTCCAGGTGCACACAGACCTCATGCGCATCTCCACAGATGTGATCCACCTGGCTGCCTGCATATAGGTGTTCACGGCCAAGAGCGCTGCAGCCGCCTGGAGCTCCCACCACTGGCGCAGGCACTCTCTTGCCAGGCTCAGGGCCCTGTAGGTGTCCAGAACATACCAACGGGCCCTCTGCTGTGCCCAAGAGCGGCCAGCAGCGCTCCACGAGACTGCCGGCCGACACCAGTGGAGGAGGGAGGCCATGGGATGTGTAGTTATGCTCGCTATGGCCATTGAATGGGGGATCTGGGTCACTGAGTGGGCAAAGGGGTGGTGGGAAGGGGCCCTGGCCCTTTGGGATGAAACCACCTGGAGGGCACACTTCAGGATGGACAGGTGTTGCATCCTGCGACTTGTAGAGCTGTTGACGCCCTGGCTAGAGTGGAAACACCCCCCCATGTGGGCCCCCATTCTCATGGTCCAGAGCGTGGCCATAGCGGTCTGGGTCATGGCGACACCCAATTCCTGCCGGTCCATGTCTCAGCACTTCGGAGGGAGCACCGTTACCTGTATCCTGAGGGACTTCTGTGAGGCCGTGGAGGCTCATGGACCAGGAGGCCATGATGGTCGGCTTTGCGGCTGGCTGCTTCCCAACTGCCTGGGCACTGTGGATGGCACCCACGTTGAGATCCTCCACCCGTCCAATGGTGAGGCCGCGGAACACGTCAACCGGCATGGGTACCATTCCCTGCAGCTTCAAGTGGTAGTGGACCACCAGGGCCGGTTCATCGACATCGACACACTCTGACCGCAGCCATGATGGCAGGAGCCTGACCATCTCACCCCTCTATGCCCGGATGTACCGGGTGGACTTTGCAGACATGGGGATGATCACGATCACAGGGGTTCTGATACCCCCCTTCATCCTGGGGGACCCGGCCTATCCCCTCCTCTGATTGCTCATGAAGGTGTACCCAGTCACCAGGAACCCCGTGGAGGTGCTCTACAATGCCTGCCTCTGTGCCTCCAGCAGGACCGTTGTAGAGAGGGCCTTCTGTGCCCTCAAGCAGCATTTGAGGTGCCTAGCAGCCCAACTGGAGTACACGGTAGAGACCTCAGCCCTCATGATCGGTGCCTGCTGTGTACTGCACAACTTGTGCAAGACCGATGGGGCCGCCCTCTAGTTCCCCGTGCTCCGGCGCCCACCCGGACCTGTGCCTCTCTACATGAATGCCGATAACCCGAGGGAAGACCGGTACACCAAGTGGATCAGAGCTGCCCTGGTGAGGTGGGTTTCCAGAGATACCTCTGACTGAGGCTTCCGCCCCCCCCTTGGTGGCCACCACCTGTACCCGATCCATGCCCGCAGGTATCCCACTGGCCCCAACCACGGTACAGAGAAGCTCAATACAAATGTTAGAGATCGCTTCCACCCATGCATTTATTGTGATGTGTGTGCCCACGTCCCCCCTCCTTATCCCCCTGCACCATGCCCCCCTTACCTCTCCCTCCCCATAGGGATGGGTGAACAGAACTGAGTTCAGAAATTAGGTTCTGTTCAGTTCGGAAATTTGGTTGAGTTCAGAAGTTCGGTTCGGTCAACTAAACTATTCGAGTTCGGTCCGAACTCCGAACTTCTGAACAAAGTTCGGAAATTCAAACCCCATTAAACTAAATGGAATATCTTTTAGGGATGGGTGAATAGCCAAGTTTGGAAATTCGGTTCAAAAATTCAGTGATGTTCAGAAGTTCAGTTCGGTTGACCGAACTGGTTGAGTTCAGTCCGAACTCCGAACTTCCGAACCGCGTTCACCCATACCTACCTTCCCCCCTGACCCTAGAACTTCCTGGGTGATGCCCTTGACCGCTTTGTGGGTGGCATGGAACTCTGGGTAGGGATGGGGGAACGCGGTTCAGAAGTTCAGACCGAACTCGATTAGTTTGGTCGACCGAACCGAACTTCCGAACCAAACTCGATTTTTGAACCAAACCGAATTTCCGAACTCGGTTCTGTTCACCCATCCCTATAAGATAATATTCCATTTAGTTCAATGGGGTTTGAATTTCCGAACTCTGTTTGGAAGTTCGGAGTTTGGACTGAACTAGGGCTGATGCGGCAGCAGCTTTTACCGCGCCGCGATTCTGTTCCGCCATTTCGGAACTGCCCGTGCCACACTGCGACTTTTCTGCGGATATTCCGCTAATTCCGCCGGAATTCTGAAAATCGCAGAATTGCGGAAAAATCATGGAAAAATTGCGGAACTCGCGGAAAACCGCTATTCCGCTATTTTTTGGCGCTGGCGGAATTGCGGAAATCGCGAAAATGTCATGTTTCCACGATTCCACTAAGTTGTGGAATTAAATAAGCGGAACCGCGGAATGGAACCGCGGAATGAAAGCCTCTGCCATGCCGTTCCACTAATTGCGGAAACATGGTTTCCGCCGGAAATAGCTACCGCTGCGATATTCCACTACAGCCCTAGACTGAACTCGAATAGTTCGGTCGACTGAACCGAACTTCTGAACCAAACTCAATTTTTGAACCGAATTGAATTTCCAAAATCGGTTCTGTTTGCCCATCCCTAGCTCTGGGAGCTCCCTTCACCCCCACTGTCCATGTCCCCAACCGTGTCCTTGGAGGTCTCCATGTCTGGGACAGCTGGTGGGGTTGGAGTGGGGGTTGGTCCTGGTGCCGGAGGGGCCCCCCTGGGCAGCTGCTGTCTCTGGAGGCCTGGTGGGACTGGGAGGCGGATGTGCGGGCCCTGCGGGCATGCCAGCAGCTGGGAGTGGTGGGGGCGGTGCGGGGCTCAGAACCAGCACGGGGGCCAGTAGGATGTCTGGCGAGCGGCTGCCATCATGTATACTCTTATGGTCCGCGCATGTAGCAGCAGTGACATGCCAATGTGGTGGGACCGGTTCATCTTGCACGAATGCTCCTCCACCATCCTGTCTATGGCCTGCTCTAGCTGCCTGAATGCTTCCACCTGCCTGTTGTGTTCCTGGCACTCCTACCTCCATTCCAGTTGCACCTCCGCCTGCAGCCTCCAGTCCCTGGCCTCTGCCTGCTGCAGGATCCTCTCCATGGTCGTCTCCATGTGGTCAATGGCCGCTATCATCCGCTCCCCCTGCTCAGCGGTGGTCTGGACGATTCCTCCGCCTGATCCTCCCTCTGGCACTGTACCCGAGCCCTGTGCTCCCACATCCGCTGTGCCGGGGGCATGGGTTTGGCTGGTGGGGCCACTGCTGGTTGCCCTGTTGGGGTGCACAATGGGGTCTGTTAGTCTGGCCCTGATGCCTGCCTCCCATCCTGTTGCGGTGCTGCGGGTGGTGGGCTGGCCCCCCCAGTGGGTGGGTGGCTGGTGCCTTCCCCCCGGAGATCCCCTGTGCCCCAGACGTCTCTCCCTTGAACCCCCCACCCTGGTGTGCCTCATGTGCCCCCCATCCGTGGAGCCTCACCTTGGTCTTCTGGCTGCTCCTGCGGCTGCTCCTTGCCGTCCACCTCACTGGATGGTCCCGTGTGCCGGGGCACACCGTGACCTGTTCGGAAATGGCTTGGGGTGGGTTCCAGTAGCCCTGCATGGGCCCAGTCCCCATCCCATTGCCCGTCCTCCCCACGTGCTAGCACTGGTGCCCGGCCTGCTGCATCTGTGCCCCCTGTATTGTCCTTTATCGCCTTGTACCTGCTCTTGAGCTCCTTCAACTTGGAGTGGCATTGGGCCACTGTCCTGTGGTGACCCACCACCTCCATGTCCCGCACTATCATATTGTAGACATGCTCGTTCTGCATGCTTATCACGAGTTCCACCTGGTGCTCCAGGGACCCCCAGATCTGTATAAAGTCCTGGGTGTCTTTGTGGCCCCATTGCCCCCCTCGATGGTATGGCCGCCTCCCACATGTGCCCTCCTGCTCCTCCTCCTCCTCTGCTTGCCTTCCACCTTTCTCCTTGGGGGGCTCCGGCTCCCGGGCCCATTTCTGGGTCTGTGGGTTTTAACAAGGGGTGTTAGTTGCCTGAGTCCATCTTGGCCCCGCAGCCCTCCTCCCTTCCCCCCTCCTGCCGGGTGCCCCCCCGTACCACTGTGCACCCCCCTTGCTCTTCTTACCCATTTCTGGGGTGCCTCAGTCCCCTGGCCGGTTGTCCCCTCTGGGGAAGCCTTCTACGACTACTGCTGCTCCTCCATCACCACCTCCATCTCCAGCACCAGCTCCTCCTCCCTTGCTCGCTCGCCCTCTGCTCTCCTTGCCCTTCTGCCTTGCTCCATCCCGCCACATTCTGCTGCTGTGTGCCCTTTAAATCTCCCTCCCCGGTCTGTGTTGTTATTCATTGCCTGGCAGCGACGCTGCATGCTTTTGCCCCAGCTGGGTTTCATTTTGTTTGCTTCCGGCTTGTGGTTGCCGTTCAGTCATTACTTTTTGCAGTTTCCCAATGGGAATTGCTTTGACCACCCTTCCGGAGATGGTCCAGCCCCAATCTCTGGAAGGGTGGTTGGCTTTGTCACCTACTGGTGATTGTCTGTGGTGAACATCTGGCACACGCCGATCAGACGTTCAGGTCTCTTTGGCCCTGCCACAGGGTTGAGTGTGGTTCACTGTGGTTGACTGTGATCTCGTAACATCTGAAATTAAGACCCTAAGCCTCCTGACCAGGCTACATTGAGGCATATGACATATGATCATAAATATGGAGGTCACACTGCATTTTTAAAAAACATTATTATAATTATAACCACACAGTATTATTATAGCTGGTGTGTTGTTTGAGAAAAATGGCCTACACAGAGATCTCCAACTTTGAATATTGGGAAAATCATAAGTTATTTCTAAATCAATCATCAAAATTATATACAAAGACAGTCTGACAGTACACTGAAATAAGCTGACTACTGCTCAACATGAAAGGAATTTAAAATAATTCCTGTGGTTAGAATGAATTTAATTTGGTTTAATCATTTTATTGTGTGTCAGTTTTAAACCTTGGCAACAAATGTGTGGATGTCACATCTCGGTTTACACTCAAATCCCAATTAATCAGGTCAGGGAAATGTCAGAAAATAGAATATGATAGATTTCATTCTTGTTTCTTCTCAGTTTCTATATCTCTAGGTCATGTATATATCTGATGGGCCAACATCTTCACTGAGGATGTGCAGAGCCAGTGAATTTGCATCATCTGTCTCTAAATGGATTTGATCATGCAATATTGTTTCCTGAAAATTTGTAGAAAGGGGTAAAGGATGCTAGAGACATGCAATATTAAATAAAGAGTTTTGTTTCCAGAGTAAAGCTTAGAAACATAATTAAATTGATAAAAATTAATAAAATCAACAGAAACTTTGTCAGTGTATTTATAAAAAGCTAATGTGCTTCTCTATTTATAAAAAGCTAACATGCCTGTCGCATCGTGCCTCGGTTTCCCCCAAAGGAATTTGCGCTTAGTGGTCCAGACCTGACATGATATAGGGCGCTCTTTTCCAATATGTGGAATTCGAGCTTACACTTTGCTAATAAGCCAGTCAGCTCAGCAAAGTAGAGTAAAGACAATTTATTTATATAAATGAAGCTATGAGACTTATGAATATTATAAAATATGAAGCAATACTTTACTTAAATTCAAATAAAGACATAGTACAAAAGAAACAGTGTCAGTTAAAAGTACATGACTTAGAAAGACATTTCTGTTCAGAGAACAGCTCTGTTACAAATTCAAAGATCTTAACATCTATAAGATATAACATGTGCTCTAAATATTATTGCTATGGTTGACTCAATGCATCATATAGGATATAATATATTAACCAGTCCTTTACCTGATTCTACCATATGAAAGATGAGAAAAGCTTCAGGAAAGGAAGCTTTCTGAAAAATCCATCTTTCCTTTCTTTTTTTATAGAATGAAAGATGCTTGGAGGTCAGCTAAAAATGACGTCAGGTCAAGACTGATGACAAGGAGGTTTTTTTTCTCAAAATACATAGTAAGAAGCCTGTTGATATATAAGATAAGATTAACAATGAGTAAACTCCAAACAAACAAGGCCTCTTCCTGCCCTTCTTGAAAGTCACATATCTTGACTCTAGTCAACAGAAATGGTTAATTTCATTGAGACAGACTTGATCATATCGGCTGTTCCAGTATACAGGCTGACTTTCCAGTATCTGGTCAAGAGTTCAGTAGAAAGGTCACTATAGGACAGCTCTTTTAAGAAGTCATCATACAGAGAGGCTAATTCTGAGTTCCAATATATTGAAACATAGATGGTCAAACATATATGTCTATATACAGGATACATGACATGCCCTGTTGCTTGGGAAAACAAAAGATCGAAAATAGTAAGAGAGATTTGGACCAGGCTCCAATCTCATTTACATATGGGTTTATTTATGGAGTGACTCCATTACCTCTGTAGTAAAGGAAATAATAAGACAAACTCTAAAGAGACTAGTGTACAACATTTTGTGATTTTTAAAAAAAAAATCTACACAAGATAGAGGATGTAGAAAAATACAACACTTTCTGTTTATATGTTAATGTCAATGTGTGTTGAATTACAAATATGCATGGTAACCAGCCATTATGCCCATTCACCAAGCCTCATTGAAAATGTGCACATACTCCCTCTCTGAAAAGGAAATTGTACACAGTTCTAGGGATGGGCGAACGCGGTTCGGATGTTCGGAGTTCGGACCGAACTCTCGAATGACCGAACTGTTTGGTTGTGTTCAGATGAGTTCGGGGGCAGAAAAAACGTCTTTTCAGGGCAAAAAAAATAAATCAACTTTCGGTTTCGTTTCGGTTTCGATAATGCTATTTTTGACTGTTCAGCCAAGTTCAGTCAACACGAACTCAGCTGAACCGAACCATCGAACCCGAACTTGGGTTTCAAACCGAATGACCAAACATCTGAACCACATTCTGTTCGCCCATCTCTACACAGTTCCCAGGTAATATGTATAATCTCCAATGGGCCTTTGGAAAAGTGACTATCTTGACAGCATTTTGGACATTCCCCGGCCAATATGCATAATCTCCAGAAGGCATTGTGCAATCTGCATATTTTGAGAGAACTGTGTATACTGCTTGGTCAATCTGCACATGCTCCAGTCAATATGTATAATCCCCAAGAGACCTTGGGGAATGTGCATATCTTGGCAGTGTTTTGGACATTCCCCAGGAAATATGTATAATCTCCAAGAGGTCTTGGGGAATCTGCATAGCTTGACAGAGTTGTGTACATTGCCCAGGCACTATGCATAATTTCCAGAAGGCATTGTGCAATGTGCATATTTTGAGAGAACTGTGTACACTGTCTGGTCAATCTGCACATGCTCCAGTCAATATGTATAATCCACAAGTGGCCTTGGGAAATGTGCATATCTTGACAGAGTACAGGGTATGGGGAATGTGTATGGGGACCACCTGTCACAAGACCAACAGAATTACAATTATCATGTTTTTGTCCTCTAAACGTTAAGGGTGGTCTTTCAGTTTAAATTGCGGATTTGGATTCATATCAGTGTCAGGTCCGCCTCCCGGATGGAGTCCCGGCCCTGCAGGGGCACCGCTCGGTGGCAGCAAAAGTGGCCTCAAGTCACAAAGGCCCCTCCTCCCTCAGAGGCGGAGACAGCACCCGCTGCACCCAGAGTTGAGACCACTCCCCCGATGTTGGTACGTGACATGGGGATTCCCCCGCCCCTGCCTTGGCGCTTGAAGCGCCTGAGAGCACGTATGGGGCAGGACTTCAGGTATAAAAGCCAGCGCCGCCGAGACAGTGGTGCTGGTGATTGCAGTTAGACCGGCCCCTTGCTTGGAGACTGTGTTGTGCTTTGACTGAGAGTGAACCTTAGCTTTGGACGTCTGGACCTTCCGCCCTCTCACCCTGAGTGTCTTGCGAAAGAGCGAGTGTGTGTGGAGAGTGCAAGGTGAGTGTGTGGGTGTCTGTGTGTCCCTGGTTCCCCTCCCCCCCTTTCCTGGGCCATCCCTGCCTCACTGCTCGTGTGCCTCCTTTTCTCCCCACACATCCCTGGTACTCCTCATGGCCCTACCCCCCAGTCCAGTCATCACATTCCTTCCGCCTGCTGCCCTACCTTTGAGAGAGTGTGAAAGGGATCGTAGGGCCATACCTTGGTTTCCCTGTAATTCCGTGCCCTATGATGATAGGGGTCTGTTCTCTTTAATTAGAGGTGAAGACCCACTCACTATCCTGATAGGCTTCCTTCTCGCAGGGCGTGTGCCCTTTCCCAGGGTAAACCTCGGTAGCGTGTGGAGTGGTGTGACCCTGTCCCAGTGACACCCCCATATATCCCCGCCCCGTGACAATCAGATCTGGATCTGGAAGGTACATATTTAATTATGGATCTGTATTACGGACCTGTATTTAAATCAATTAAAATATATAAAATAAAAAAATTAAAATAAAAACCATGAATGGCTACCAGACCATTCTGTGCATGCACACCCTTTTCCAAAATGGCAGCGGCAGAAGCATCACCATTTTGGAAAACGGAAGCTGATATGGTGCATGCACAAAACTGGATGCTTTTTCCAAAATGGCAGCAATGCTGCTGCCACCATTTTAAAAAAGGGCACACATGATCAGAATGTTCTGGTGGCAATTTTGCATATGCAAAATAATTTAAGAAATAAAAAAAGTAAAAAAACACACATTTACAAAATGGTCGCCGGACCATTCTGCGCATCTGCACCCTTTTCCAAAATGGGGGCAGCAGCATCACCGCCATTTTGGAAAAGGGCAGCTGTTTTGCACATGTACAAAATGGCCACCATGCATGTGCAGAATGGCTGCCCTTTTCCAAAACACCAGTGATACTTCTGTTGCTAAGATTGTGCATGTACATAACAACAATCCAGCGGCCATTTTGCGCATACAACGTAATTTTTTTCTTCTTCTTTTAGAACAGAACCAAAAACAGGCTTGTTGTTGCACTGTTTCAGTTCAATACAGTTCCAATCTGAGCTGTTGTTATAGCTGAGAAGTCTGTATATCCTGTTTGTTTCCTTCACAGTTCAGTGTAAGTAGTTGGGTCTGTAATATTGTTGCATTTAAACATAATATATTGTCACTTTCCCCTATGCTGTGGAATGTATATGTTAAGGTCAATGTGTGTATGCATGTTAAGGTCAATGTGTGTTAAATGGCAAATATGCATGGTAACTGGCCATTATGCACATTCACCAAGCCTCATAGAGAACGTGCACATAATTCCTCTCTGAAAAGGAAATTGTGCACAGTTCCCAGGTAATATGTATAATCTCCAATGGGCCATGGGGAAAGTGCACATCTTGACAGTGTTTTGCACATTCTCAGGCCAATATATATAATCTCCAAGAGGTTTTGGGAAAAGTGAATATCTTGACAGCATTTTGGACATTCCCCGGCCAATATGGATAATCTCTAGAAGGCATAGTGTAATGTGCGTATTTTGAGAGAACTGCGTACACTGCCTGGTCAATCTGCACATGCTCCGGTCAGTATGTATAATCACCAAGAGGCCTTGGGGAATGTGCATATCTTGGTAGCATTTCGAACATTTCCCTGCCAATATGCATAATCTCCAGTAGGCTTTGGGGAATGTGCATAGCTTGACAGAGTTGTGTATACTGTCCGGTCAATATGCATAGCCTCCAAGACACGGTGGCAATGCTGCATACGTTGACAGCATTGTGAACACTGCCGGTCAGTATGTACATTCTCTGGTCAATTTGCATTGTCTCAAAGACACACTGTAGAATGTGAATGCATTTCAGCATAATCTGATCATAATTTTCTAGTTTGCCCTCGCAATAAGCAGAGTCTCCAAGACCCATTTGGAGAACATGCAGAAATCAGCAATATTAGAAGAGAATTTTGTACATGTGATGCTGGAGAATATGAATTGATCTGATGGATTCTTATGCAGATTTTAAGGAACACTTATGAAGCATACATAGAGCAGGCTGTATTAATGTCAGTGCAACCCTGCAATGTGTATGATTCATAAGTGTTCCTTAGAATCTGCATAAATGGCAACCCTATTTCAGACTGCAGGTGGTAGAATATATTTTGAATGCTCCCATGTGAAAACTACATGCAAGTAGAAAAGTAGCACAGCAGGGAGCAGATTGGAATAGAACTTTTCCCCCTGATGTTTTTTACTTCCAGATTTATTCTTTATGTGGGGGAGCATTCAAAAATGATATCCCTATTTTTGGATATAGTACTCCACTCTTTCATCTCAGGATTCTATCACCTCATTCTGCTGCAAGTGTAGACCAGGCCTTTGTCTCCAATGACTACACTGTTTTCAAGGCTCCAGAGCAAGAAGTAGGCCCTGTTACCACCCAGAAATCAGTCTGGGTGGAAAATAACACAGAGTGAGAGGAAGAAGCCTGAGATCTTGCAAAACACAGCACAGGCTGGTCTCTATAGGAAGTGATGATCACTAGGAAAACAAGGGGCAGAGTGATCTTACCCACTCCTACTCCCACCTCAGTTGCTGCAGACTTTTCAAAGCTTCTGGCTGGGGGGGTAGGCCCTGGTGCCACTCAGCAATCTTTTCTGCTACAAACACAGAACAAAGAAAAAGCCACAGCTCTGTCTTCCTGCAAGACACAGCACAGTCAAGAGGTGGAAAGTTAGGAGGCAGCTGACCGGCCTTACCATTCTGACCAAGTTTAGGAATTATTTCAGAAATCAATGGAAATAATAAATGTAAGTAAAAGTTTTATGAGAAACTAAACACTCTGATTGTGGACAAAGGCCACAACGGTGGATTTATTTCAAAAGCCTAGTACAGCAAACTGCTTCTAGAAGTAAAAGACGACAAATCAAAACATATGAAGAATCTTGTGGACTAGAGGTGCCTGAAGAGGTAGGACATTTTTGCCATTGGAGAAGAGCAAAACTCAACTCCTCACTAATTTCTGGGGGTACAGACATATTCTACTTTGTCTATAATGAGGACTTATATGATATTATTCATGAAACTCATGTAAGTATTGGCCATGGTGGCAGAAACAGGATGATGTGTGAATTAAAAATAAAATATAAGAATATTACTGCTGAAACAGTCATGATCTATTTAAACCTCTGTCCACCATGGCAACAAAAATCCAAAGCTCCCAAGAAAAACCTAGTAGGGAAACCAATGTTGTTTTTAGAAATGAATTCACATTGCCAGGCTGATTTGATAGACATGAAAAGTCAGCAGGATGGAGAATATAAATTTATTTTTGTATATCAGGACCACTTAACCAAATTTGTCATCCTCGGACCCTTAGCAAGCAAGAACGCCAGTTGTAGACAATTTGATTTGATGTTTTCACTACTTTTGGAGCTCCCAGTATTTTGCAGAGTGACAATGGCCATGAGTTCACCAACAAAGTAGTAGAAGACTTAATGGCTATGTGGCATGACTTGAAAATAGTTCATGGCAAGCCTCACCACAGTCAAAGTCAAGGCTCTGTCGAGAGGGCAAACCAAGACATTGAAAATATGTTGACAACTTGACTGCAAAGAAACTCAACTAAATAGTCAGAAGGATTTAATTTTGTGCAGTTCATGAAGAACCGTGCTTACCACCAGGGGATCAAACAGAGCCCACATGAGGTTATGTTTGGAACAAAGGCCAAAATTGGCTTGAGAATATCATTCATACCCCATGCTCTCTTGGGTGAGATTAAAACAGAAGAAGATCTAGAAATAGTTGCTAAACAGGAAGAGGACAGACATGGAAAAAAAGAACATGACAACAAAACCTCAGAAAATGCCAATAAAGAAGAGGAAGTGGCAGTTGCACCTATGATCACAGCTGAAGCAAAATGCTATGTTTGTCAAAAGGAGTGTGGGAATGCTCACAGGTGTTCAGAGTGCAACCAGTAAGTGCATGCTATTTGTGGTGAACCTGATACAGAAGGAGGATATGGATGCACTGTCACATGTAACCCGTGTATTAAAAAGAGGAAACTGAAACCAAATATAATCTCTGCACAAATGGCCTTGTGGGAGCAGGCAAAAAATATGAAAATTTTATCAGAATCTACATTTCCTCAAGGTAATGTTGGTGATACAGTAAGACTTCATGTACCAGACACTGATCAGGGAAGAACTGATGCAAGAAATATTCTGGCTGTGATCATGTCAGTTGCAGATGGACAATACTATCAACTAGGCACCAAACAAGGAAAATTGAAGCAGCTTTTCACTCAGAACAAGTTTTCAGTCTGTCCTGAAAACATGTTAGCAGTAGAAGAAGTAGCTCCCGTTCAACGAGGTTTGAGAGAAATAGCAAAGCTTGCAGCCATTGTGTACCTGTTGGTCTTGTTGGTCTTGTGCCCCTGTTGGTCTTGCGACAGGTGAATGTGTACGTTCTGTAGCCCATACTAGGGTACAGAACATAGCTCTGCTGGAGAAATGGGATGCTACATGGGGTGGAGGGTGGGGAGACAGATGATCAAGAAGGAGCCAAAACTACATAGACTCAAAGTAAAAGCTTAATGCCATTGAAATCAATGGTAAAATGTTGACTTTAATGGAGGGTGGATTTCATCCTGTTGGTTTATCATACATTTTTATTTCTATCTTGGAAGGTAGTTAGATATGCAAGTGATTGTCACCGCAGGCAGAATGTTCATGTACGATTTTTATCGTCACATGCAGTTCAAAAGTTATGTGCAGAGTGTAACATATTTATTTTTTTTTGAAAAATATAAGTATGAGACAGGCTGGACTCATCTGGAGGAATTTGAAACGTTATGGGGTCTTTTTGTTGTTGTTTTTTTAAAATTGTAAATCTTTTCTCAGTCACACAGGGCCCAATCCTATGGCCCGTGTACACTGACCTCTACATGAGCAGCAAGTTCTGAATGTGCGCGCTCAGGCATACAAGCGTGCTGTGCGTGCAGCACAGCCATACAGAGGCGCACCCCTGCTCCATCCCCGAGGCCATGGGGTGTGTGGGCTTGAGGGTCGCATCACTCCAGGTTTCACCTTTGCCCCATGAAGCTGTGCTGTGTGCTCAGCATGCATGCACACTTGAGTGTGTGTGTTTTGGCCTGTGCACTGCGCCTGCAGCCAGATTACGTGGACCATAGGATCAGGCCCACAGTCTTTTGCACAGAACTATATTACACTTCCTCTTCTTGATGTCAAGACGGAGGACAAGATAGCTTTTTATAAATACATTTCCAAACTTTCTATTGGTTTTATTTATTTTTATCAATTTAATTACATTTCCAAACTTTACTCTGAAACAAAACTTTATTTTATTATTATTATTATTATTATTGCATGTCTCTAGCTTCCTTTACCCCTTTCTACAATTTTTCAGGAACCAATATTGCATGATCTAATCCATTAGAGACAGATGACGCAAATTCACTGGCTCAGTACATCCTCAGTGAAGATGTTGGCCCATCAGATATATACAATTATTTTGTTCTTCTTTCATCTCAGCATGAAACAACATCAGATAATGTTACATCCTGAGAAAGGCGGGGGGGGGAAGCAAGAACGCCACAAATGCAAATGAATTAGAAATAGTCTTGCAGGGGGAGGCCCTGGAGTTAAAAACAAGAATCTGACAAATGTACTTACTAAGGGATTTTGGCTAAGTCTTTCTCACATCCCAAACTTCTTATCCTTCATAGAACATATTGGGATATAGGAGGAAAAATCAAGCATGAAAGCCGACTGGTTCAGCATGCTGTGGCACATTTGTGCACAAATCCCACCTGCATATGTATGCATGTCCCACCAGATGTTTAATCCAGGATATTCTGAGTCATGCTGGTGGCTATGATCCCAGAGACCTCTGGAACAACATACAGGCGAGGGTCTGCTCCGAATCCGATTAGGACAAAGTGGGCCGCCCTAGAGCTGAATTTGTGTTTCTGGACAAGTCTACTTTGCCATGACAGGCAGCCATGACTGGCCATCATAGGATGCCATGGCTACCTGTCATGGTAGAAGGTGGGGTGCTGGGTGTAGTATAGGGACGGGGTTGGCCAGGCATATATTCCTCATTCTTCCCACTCCTGGGCTGTATGGTCGTCGGTCCAGCTGGGCACATGTTTGTTTTGCACTCTGGCCTGATGCGCCCAGGCTGCCTGTCCTGGATCAGTCTGGGGCGTGGCAGCCCACCATCATGTGTGCTTTCATCCTGAGTCAACAAATGCTTGACAAATGCAGACTCTGCCTAGCTTTTCCCAAAGAGGTTAGTTAACAAAGGAGTAGAGCTGAAACAGGTACTTAAAATGTAGTATCTGCATGTAATACCCACATTTTCAAGTATCACATGGGTACTTAAAGAGATACCCAAGTACAAATCTGTACCCGGATACTTGAAAAATTGGTAATTTCTGGTAATGAGTTATTAATTTTCTGGATACCAATCTGTATATCATGAGGGGAAAATGAAAAATAGGTACAGAAAACAGAAAAATGAAGACCAAGTGTCCACTTTCTGGGACAGAAAACCAAAAAAATGTCAGTAGTAAAAAAAAATCAGTACAGAAGTTGGCATTTTGGGACTTTGGATACGTGAATTGGATGCAACTGGGTATTAATTGGTACCTGATGTCGGGTTGATTTGGGTACTGGAAATTCCTTTGGTATACACCTATTTTTGTGGGTACTCATTTCACCTCTACTAAGGAGTGTTCTTTTCCATCAAATATGCAGGAAGAAAGGATTATTTTAACCACCACCACCCATTCCTGACTTTATGACAATTATAGAAATATTTGTTATGCTTGTAAATATAACACAGGGATTTTTGATATACATCACAAATTTAACTCCAGGAATGAAATACAGGATTCAAAATACAATCAACCATCTGTCTTACCTCAATGGCAAAATCATGACCAATCCTATCCCCTGCACACTACGGCCATTACTGGAGGATTGTGCTGCATGGATCCCATGTGGATTTAGGCAGGACCTGTGTGCAAAGCGCACTGAAGGGGATATGGGATTGCAGCCAGTGGCCCCAATTCAAGGTCCCTATGGGTATTTTCAGACTTTACGAGATCACGCTCAACCACGGTGAATTCCCCATGGGTGAGCATGATCCCGTAACGTCTGGTCAGTGTTACGCCAGATGTTCACCCCCGTGAATCACGAGGGGGGGAATCAGATTTACCATGCTTCCGTCCCTCCTCCCCGGAGGAGGAATGGAAGTGTGGGGAATCTGATTCCGCCCTGTAATTCACGGGGGTAACCACCCGGCATAACACTGATTAGACTTGATGTTGACACGCTCAACCACGGGGAATTCCCCATGGTTGAGTGTGTCACCATCACGTTTGGCCGCTGACCACAGGCCGGAATTGGCGGCTGTGCTCGCCGCCGATTCTGGTCTGCGGTCAATTTCCCAGGGCAGGCGGGCGCTGCGGCCGTATTGGCTACAGCACCCGCCCGTCTCCAGGAGGGCGGGTTCTGGGGGAGCGTGGGGGGCAGGGCTATGTGGCCACACATTAGGCTGCGCAGCCACGCCCCCCTCCCAGATTCCCCTCCAGGATCAGCCAACACATCTGCTGGTCATGACGTGTTGGCCCCGGCGGGGAATCTGCAGGGTGTTTCCGTGCCGGGGCGAATTGAACCCCATCACATCTGAAAATACCCTATGTCTGTCTCATGCACAGGTATGGATCAAACTTACTTTGGTGGCACAGATGAAGGCTGTTTTTTACATGGAGCCACAGGATGGGGGGTTCATGGGCACGCCCGTGCATACGTTGTGGGTGGGTGGGGCATGCACACAGCCACCCACACATCCCCACTCACCACGCACTCATTCCCATGCATGGAGCAACCTCTTTTCCCTGGTTGCTCTGTGTGTGGGGATGAGTGGAGGGTGAGTGGGAATGCATGTTAGATGGGAGCATGCACACATGCTCCACACCCTTCACACAGATAGCACCCACTCATGAACACACAGATTTCTGCATGTTCATGAGTGGGTGTGTCTTGTGCAAAAAAAGTCCAAAACCTGCCACCTCCCAACCACTCCACCACCCAAATCTGCAATTGCAGCTTTGAGTCTCCCTCTGGCATCATTGGGTGTGTTCAGATGTTACGGGCGGCCGGTTCACCACAGTGGATTCCCAGTGGGGGTGAACAAAACAACCACCCCCTGGGGCGAATAAAAACCCCGAACAGACATGATGGGACCACGGCCGGGAATCGGGCCAACAGATCACGAACTGGGGCAGCGTAACAGATGTGACGCCGATTCCCAGACGTGGTCAAAACACCCAGAACCCACCGGGCAGGGGCGGGACACAGACATGGCCGCCTGAGGGAAAATGAAGCCAAAAGGCACAAAAGGGAACGCCCACACAAGGGAAATGGGAAGGGAGGGGGGAGAGGGAGAAGAGTCGCACAGGTACCACACACAGCAGGCACACAGCCAGCGGAGGCACAGCGGAACACACAGCATGACCACACGCCCAGGCACACGCACACACACAAGGGAAAGGAAGGGAAGGGGGTAACGGGTGACCGGACAACACACAAGGCACAACGGGAGCAAGGGGGAGGGACTGGGACAGGGAGGAGGGGGGGAAACCTGCAATGTGCTAGGCCAGGTGGAAACCCCCCCAGCAGAAATGTCTGCACGGGCACCCCCACAGCAACACAGGCAATCCCGGAACGGGGGCCCCCAGGAGCTCGGGTCCAAGTCACAGCAGGGGCCTGCAATGCACAGGGAACCGCCTGGGAAGGATCCAGGAGGCACTCGGAGACCCCTCCACCACTGAGGGGCAGGTGTTGGGCAGGCAGGACAGCCGGTGCAGCGCTGCAGGTTCAATGACACACAAACACCCCAGAGGAGGCACCGAGGGCCAGTCTGGAGGCCCTGGAACCCCCAGGTCACACAAGCACACAGGAGGGGAGTGCGGGCAGCAGGTGGCAGTGCTGGCAGGTGGGGACATGTCGCTGGACACAGCCGGGTCGTTGAGGTCATGCAGAGTGCCGCACCCAGGCACTAGGGAGGGCAACACCTGTGGGGAACCCCGGTTATGCAGACTGATCAGGGGGTGGGGCCCGGAGGGGGCCTGGGGCCACAGACAGGGGCAGCCACACCCCGGGAAGCAGGCGACACCTCGGCAAGGCAGGCACATCAGGGAGGGAGCAGCCAGCAGAGACGGGGGCCCCCAGACAGGGGCGGGAGCCCACACAGGGGCAAGAAACCAAGGGGCCAGGAGGAACACCGGGACTCGCAGGCCACTGCTGGGGGTTACCGCGGGCCCTGGGGATGGGTGCCATGCTCGGTGAACCAGGTGGGGCCAATGGATCAAGCCCCGGCGGTACCCCAACACGGACATGTGGTGGGCTATCAGGTAGTAGGCCTCGAAGGGGTCCTGCAGGGACAGCCCCAACTGCACATCCGTCTGGGACCACACCCCCATTAGGGCCGACAGCTCTGCTGCGGAAGGCTCCGCCACACAGCAGGCAGCAGAAGGGGGCCAAGGAAGCTGTCCCAGCTCCAGCAGCCGGTGGTACACCGCTCCATGGGTGCACTGGTACCCACGCGCCCCGTGAACACAGGCAAAGTAGGACACGGCCAGGGCAGGACCCCCCCTCAGCAAGGCACAGCGTGAAGGTGCCCAGGCCGCACACACTCAGCGCAGACACGGTCTCAGCTCCGGACCAGGGCACATGAGTACACCGCCTGTCTGGGAGGCGCCCACGCCCTGGCCAGCCCTGCCATCAGAGGCCCTGTATAATAGTTCAACTCCCCCCCCCAGGGGCCCCACCACCATGCAGCGGGACAGGGCAGCCACCTATTGGATGCACCTCGTGGTCGCAGCTGAGTTGTTCTGCAACTACAGAGAGTAACTGCGCCTCCTTACCGCGTAGGTGCACCTGGCCGTCCGACTGCAGGTTTCCCTGGCCTGGAGAGCTGCTAGGGCCCGCAGGGCACACCACGGGCGCAGGAGAGCCCATGCTCACCTCAGGGCACAGAGGGTCTCCGGGGCAGATTGGCAGGCTGTGAGCCGGAGCTGGACCTGGCCCGCAGCGCTCTGCAAGGCTGCCAGGTGCCTCCTGTGGGCAAGGGAGATCATACGCCAGGCAGCCCTGCTCGCTATGCCCATTGACAGACACCTATGGGTTGCAGAGCACCCACAGACGTGGTGGGCTAGGGTGCTGACCCAGTGGGAAGAGCCAGCCTGGAGGGCCCACTTCAGGATGGACAAGCGCATCCTGCTCCGCCTAGCCGAGCTCCTTACACCTTGGCTGGAGCGTCAGCACACCTGTATGCGGATCCCCATGGTCCAGCAGGTGGCAATAGGGGTCTGGGCCCTAGCAACACCCGACTCCTGCCGGTCCGTGTCCCAGCACTTCGGGGTAGGACTCAGCACTGTCACCTGTATCCTCTGGGACGTATGTGAGGTGGTGGAGGGCGCGCTCCTGGACAGAATGATCCAGCTGGTGGACCAGGGGGCCGTGATGGCAGGATTCATGGCCGGAGGCTTCCCCAACTGCATGGGAGCCGTGGACAGCACCCACATAGAGATACTCCACCCCTCCTCTGGGGAGGCGCTAGAGTATGTGAACAGGCACGGGTATTACCCCCTGCAGCTGCAGGGGGTGGTGGATCAACGGGGCCAGTTCATAGACATCTACATGGGCAACTCCGGCTGCAGTCACAACATCAGGATCATGACCATCTCCCTCTTCTATGCCCAGATGTTCCAGGGGGACTTCGCTGACATAGGCATGAGCTGGATCGAGGGGATCCCGATGCCCCCCTGTATCCTGGGGGACCCTGCCTACCCCGATCCGGTGGTTGATGAAGGTCTACCCTGTACCGCGGACCCCTGCGGAGGTGCTATACAATACCTGTCTGTGCTCCAGCCGGACCATGGTGGAGCATGCATTTGAGGCCCTCAAGCAGTACTGGAGGAGTGTTGCTGGCCGGCTTGATTACACCATGGTGACCTCGACCCTGGTGATCGGTGCCTGTTGTGTGCTCCACAATGTATGTGATACAGAGGGGGCATCCTTGGAGTACCCCAAGCCCCACCGGCACCCCAGTCCGGTGCCCCTGTACATGAACGCCGAGAACCCCAGGGAGTTCCGTTACGCTAAGCGGATCCGGGACACCCTGGCGAAGCATATCGCCCAGGGGGGGCCAGGTGTGAGGGCTTCCCCCCACAGGCCCACCCCCTGGGGTACCTTGGCCTTGCCCCTGCATGGTTGCCCCCCCACCCACAAATGGGCCCGGCAGCCAGTATAGTGCAAACACCGTTTATTGCACCCACGTGTACACCTCCACCCAGGTTGTGCCCTGTCCCCTACAGTGTCCCCATCACACTGCCCTCACCATCCCACCCCTTCCCCCCACTCCCCCTTATTTTCTTGGTCATCCCCGTGAGTGCCCGGTGGGGTCCATGGAGCCCTGTGAGCTTTCCTCCTCCCATGCTGTCCATGTTCTCTGCAGTGTCCTGTGCTGTCCTGGTCTGTCAGGGGGGCTGCCAGTGGGGGGGAGGGGGGGGAGGAGGGGATGGGACCTGGGGTAGCCCTCTGGGAGGCTGCACCCTCCAGAGCGCAGGGGGCACCGGGAGGCAGATGCGTGGCCCCTGAGGGCGCGGGGGCACCTGGGGCACCTGGGCAGAGCTGCTGAGGGTGCTGGCATTGGGACCTGGGCAGGCAGGGTGCTCGGGGGTGCGCCTGCCATCACATAGGCGCACATCATGCCAGCGTGCAGGAGCAGGGAGGTCCCAATATCATGGGACATATCCATCTTTGCCGAGTGCTCCCACACCATGCCTGCGATGGCCTGCTCCAGTCTCCCGAGTGCCTCCACATGCCTTCTGTGGACCCAGCGCTCCTGCCTCTGCTCCAGGTGCGCCTCAGCCTGGAGCCTCCTGTCCCTCACCTCCGCCCGCTCCAGGGACCGCTCGATGGCCGCCTCCATCCGGTCCACGGCCGCTATCATCCTCTCCTCCTGTTCCGCCGAGGTCTGGACGATCTCCTCTGCTTGTTCCTCCCTCCACCTGCGTACCTGTGCCCGGTACTCCCTCATGTGCTGCGCTGGGGCCACGGGCCTTGGGGACGCTGGTTGCCAGGGTTGCCCTGTTGGTATGGGAGGGTGAGTCTGATCCTGCCCCAGGCCCCTGCCTGGGATGGTGCAGGGGCCCCTCGGGCCCCTGGGCGTCTCTCCCAGCCCCTCCCCAGCCCATCCCACCCTCTGACTGCCCAGGGACCCCCTCTCTGCACCCCAGATTGCCCTCCCTACTGGACCGCCTGCCTCACCTGGTGCCTGCATCTGCTGGCTGGGCTCCTCGGCGGCTGCCTGCTTGGTGACCTGGGTCTGGCTCCGGGGTGTTCTGTGGCCTGCAGGTGAGGAGGAGGGATTGTGGGTGTAGGGGTGTGCGGTTCTACGACCTGGTGAGGGCCCCCCTCTCACCCTGCCTGTGGGGGCTGGCCCTGGGCCATCTGTTCCCACCCCTCATTGGCCCTTGGCCCTGGTCCCTTCCCCCTCCAGGTCACCCGCTTACCCTCAATGTCGGTCTCTGATCCCCCCGAGGCTGGCCCCTCAGTGTGGGAGTGCTCCCCCATGGACCACTGGCTGAGGGTAATGAGGGTGATGGCCTCAGACTCCGCATGCCCGTCCTGGGGTTGTGTGCTCTCCAGGCTGCTGTCAGGGGGGCCTGCAGGTGCTGGAGGTCCCGGGGCGTTCCTTCTGGGGGTCCGGGGCCCTGGAGCTTGTGTCTACCAGGGGGGCGGCGAGGGGAGGGGGTACCTCAGCCCATTCCCTGCCCTGGACCACAGTGCTCCCAACGAGCCTTGGGGCGACTATGGACCCCTTCATATGCAGGATGTGGTCCAGGGCATCATAGAATGGGGCGGTCCAGGCACAGTGTCCGGACTGCCTATTGTTGTCCCGGATGGCCTTTTACCCCCTCTTCAGCTCCTTGGCCTTGGAGTGGCACTGTGCCATGGTGTGATGGTGCCCTGCTGCCTCCATGTCCCGCACTATGTCCTCGTAGACTTGCTGGTTGCGCTGGTTGAGTGCGAGCTCCAGCTGGTACTCTAGGGTCACCCATATCCTTATGAAGTCACGGGTCTCCTGGAGCCCCTACTGGCCCCCTCTGTGGTAGGCCTTCCTCCTTCATCTCCACTGTGGGTCCTCCTCCTCCACCCAGGCAGGGCCAGTGTCCTCCACGGGCTCGTCCGCCTGGGCCCATTTCTGTGTCTGTGGGGACAGGGGGTGGGGGGTATAGGGTTGGATGCGGGTTTGGCCCCCTCTCAGGGTGCCCCTTCCCCCTCCTCCCTGCCTGGCACCAGGGCATGCCCCGTGCCCCCCCTGGGTGCCCCTGAGTCCCCTGTTCCCCTCCCCTTGATTCCCCTTACCCATTTCCGGAGTGCCTCCGCCTCCCCCGGTCCGGCTGTTGTCCCCGGGATGTCATGTACCGGCTGCTGAGGGTGTTGCCCCTGAACCTCCTCCATCCTCAGCACGACCCCCTGCTCCCCCTCCTCCACCTGCGCTCCCTCCACTGCTGCCCCTGCCTCCTCCTCCACCATCGCTTTCTCTCCCACCGCTCTCTTCCACCTCCCTCCTCGCTCCGTCCCGCCACACTTGCCTGCTGCGAAGTTCCCTTTAAATCTCCCTCCGGTGGTTGTGTTGTTGCTGGTTGCCTGGCAGCGACGCTGCGTGCATTGTCCATGGCTGGGGATCGTTTCCTTTGGCTCCATTGGGTGATTGGCGTCCAGACGTTACTTTTTGTTGGTTCTCCATGGGGCTTCTCTTTGACCACACTTCCCGGGATATTCCCCCGGCTGGCCCGGGAAGCGTGGTTGAAATTGACCCCATGTGGATATTGAGCGTGGTGAACATCTGGCGGGTGCTGAACAGACGTTCTGGGCTCTTTGGCCCCGCCGCGGAATTGAGCGTGGTTCACTGCGGTTGAGCGTGATCTCGTAACTTCTGAAAATACCCATAGTCAGGCAGCAGCAGGTGGACTTCAGCTGTGCCCCTATGCATGAGCACAGCATAGGGGGTGGATTCAGCCTGTATGCAGGCCTTGGATCAGGGCCAACATATCCCTTTAAAATCTGACATAATCACAGGCCTAAGGGCCTAATCCTGCATGGTTTTCATGGACACAGAGATCCATCCAGTATTGTGGAACCAATGGCAAGACTGTGGATGAGTGTGGTAATGCAATATGTTTCTGTATTACTTGATTTCTTTTTCTTTACTACAACAAGAGAATCTTCCTATTTAGAGGAGACTGAGGCATTTTGTCAATTGTTTGGAGTCTAGTACCTTTTCCACTATGGGCCATTTTATTTAGATCCCTTCCTTTCTAGGGTGTTTTCAGATGTTACGGGGCCACTTGGCCCCGTACAGAAAACAACCCTTTCATTCCCCGCCGGAGTCACCCCGTCACGCCATATCAGACGTGCCAGGGGGATCCCGGCGGGGAATCTGGGAGGAGTGGGGCCGCGCGGCACAATGTGCGACCACACGGCCCCGCCCCCTCCACGCACCCTGCCGCCCGCCCTCCAGGGAAACGGGTGGGCGGCGGGGCCACTGTGGCCGCCGCGTTGGGCCGGATGTGCCGTGGCCCGGGATCCTGCCGGGGATCCCAGGCCATGGCAACCGGCCAGACGTTACTTTTTTTTGGTCCCCGCTGGGGATCTTTTTGACCACGCTTCCCGGGACATTCCCCCGGCTAGCCCGGGAAGCGTGGTTCAAATTGACCCCATGCGGGTATTGACGTTGGTGAACATCTGGCGGCCGCCAAACAGACGTTCGAGCCACAGTGACCACAGGTGGGTATTCACCGTGGTTCACTGTGATCTCATAACATCTGAAAATACCCTTAGTCTCCTTTTGAAAACTGTCTTCTAAAACGGAGACTCAGTTGTCTGTGTTTATTATAATGTAGTAGAAGATAGGAAAGCAGCATTTAAAAGTCAACTTTTCAAAAGTATTTTTTTATTTTGTTCTTCTTAACAGCACAGATGGGTATTTTTTCTTACTGTCATGACATTTTCCAAAGTAGAAAGCCATTTTCTTCTGCAGCTGAAATTAGATATAAAAAAGGGGGGATTTTTTTTTAAAAAAATGTTCCCGCATCTCTTTGTTTTATCCAAGCTCACATCAAGCTTCATAACCAAAAATATTTCACATGTATGCATACTTAGTGTGGGGAAGGGATATCCTTGTGATAAAGGGTGAAGTCATGTTATAAACGGAACTTCTTATACACACTTTGAACTCTGTGTCTCCATTCTGTTTAATAACTCCTCTCTGTTGGAGCTATTTCTGAAATGGCAAGTCTCAGAGCAGATTTAACCAGCTGCTATTTTTTAAAAACCAACCTGAAGAAAGAAAGAAAAAGAAAAAGGGTGATTTCAGACGTCACGGGGTCCCGATTCATCCCAGTGAATCCCCAGCGGGGGTGAATGAAATAACCACCCCCCGTGGTCAAGAAATGGCCCGAATACTATAGACGTGCCAGATGATCCCGGTGGGGAATTGGGGAGGGGGCGGGGCCACGCAGTGCAACCGCACGGCCCCACCCCCCATGCTCCCCCTCCCTCTGGGGAGACAGGCGAGCGCTGCGGCCAATGCGGCTGCAGTGCCCAGCTGCTTTGCCACGGCTCGGAATCCCGCCGGGGATTCCGAGCCGTGATCGCTGGCCAGATGTTACTTTTTATTGCTTCCCGCCGGGAATCACTTTGACCATGCTTTCGGAGCTCGCCCCGCGGGGATCCCGGGAAGCGTGGTTGAAATTGACCCCATGTGGGAAACGGCCGTGGTGAACATCTGGCGCCTGCCAAACAGATGTTCAGGGCGCTTTGGCCCCACAGCGAAATTGACCGTGGTTCACTGTGGTTGACTGTGATCTTGTAATGTCTGAAAATACCCAAAGTTGAAATGTATACTTTGAATATATAAAGAATTCATCTAATTTAACCCATTAAAAATTGTAAATGCAAGGTGAATGTGATGGTCAGATTCAAAGTTTTCTCTTTGTTAAATCTGCACCTGTTCAGTATCTGTTCGTTAATATTTCTTGTTCAGTTTTTGAGGAGCTAACAACTGACAGTGCTGCATGGTGTGACATTGCTGGTATCCAAGGATTGGAGAGGAATTGTCTTAAGCAGCTGGGAAAAAAACCCAAAAAACCCTCAGAACTGGAAACAATATTATGCTCACTTAATACAATCAGATATCTGGCTCCATAATAAATGTGACAAACTGCCTTTTTCAAAATAGACAGCAGAGCCACATAAGACACACTAGTATTTTAGGAATTGTCAACATGATCTGCTTTATTCATGGTGTTATTCTATTCAGTATGGAGCCAATTCAAGTTGCACACACCATGCGTAGCTCACATGCCCAGTTAGACCCCGATCCAAGGTTCATGCACATGTATAGAATCAATCTATCCTGTGCGTGTACATGGTGCCCAAGCTGAGGTCTGTTGCTGCCCAACTGCACTGCCATAAAAAGAGAGTTGCAGATGCAGTTGCGGACACAGTTTTGGATGTAGGAAGCAATGGGGTCAGGCAGTGATGAATTTCGGCTATGGCACTAGGTGCATGCACAGTGTGAATATGCGGCAGACCCCGGATCAGGGTCCAAGTGCAGAAGATGCCCACGCCTCATGCGCACCTTGCACAGTTCATGTATACCGTCAACATAGCATACACACATATGGTGCACGTACACACCTGGATTATTCCCTGTATTGTAATTTGGTATGCCATGTCTTTGTTGGTACTATTTGGCAAGATTTTAAAAATTTGAATATAAATTTTAAATTTGATTGGGCCATCTGTCTGGCATTATGCAGGAGAAAGTCACACAAAGTATCAAATAACAAAATGCTGAACAACAAGGTAAATTAAGGTATTCAGGTATTTTCAGACGTGACGAGATCACAGTGAACCACGGTCAATACCCACATGGGGCCAAAGCACCCTGAACATCTGTTAGGCGGCCGCCAGATATTCACCATGGTCGATTCTCACATGGGGTCAATTTCAACCACACTTCCGGGGCTCCCCGCCGGACAATCCGCAAAAGCATGGTCAGAGATCCCCAGCGAGAACCAACAAAAGTTACATCTGGCCGGCAACCACGGCCCGGAATCCCCGGCGGGATTCCGGGCCGTGGTCAAATCGGGAGGGCGCTGTGGCCGCATTGGCCGTGGCACCCACCCATCTCCCCAGAGGGTGGGCAGCGGGGGAGCGGGGGGGGCAGGGTCGTGTGGCCACACGTTGCGCCGCGTGGCCCCGCCCCCTCCCTGATTCCCCGCCGGGATCAGCCAGCACGTCTGTTGGACGTGCCAGAGTGATCCTGGTGGGGAATCATCTGGGTGATTCCAGGACGGGGCGAATGCCGCCCCGTCTCGTCTGAAATCACCCTTAATTGTGTGTTGAGTGAAAAAATAATTTATTTATTTTAAATTTCCTACCTGGTAGTTTCATAGGATATCCCCTAGTTCTAGTACTATTTGAGAGGGTAAATAATTGTTTCCTGTTTACTTGTTCTGTGCCACTCATGACTGGAATTAAACTGAGGCACCTCCTAAGAGATGGTGGTTGGAGGACTGCTAAGTAGGAGATACGTAATCCACAGCTTCACCTCTAGCCCTGGTCTGGCTGGCAGAACCAGCTAAGCAAGAATACCACCTATCCTTCGCTTAGGTCACTGTCCACCCCTCCCTCTAAACCACAATTAAAGCGGGTTTAGTTGTTGGAATGTGGTGTCTGCCCAGAAATTGATAATTTAATGGACCTGGAAAGTTTTAAGAGTTTTTTTGCTGGGTTTGGTTTTTATTCCCCCCCACCTTTACAGGCAGAATTGGGTTAATAAAGAGTTGCAGCCTTTTTAACCGAAACGCTTTGGGGCCAATCCCTTGCCCCATGGATCCCGTGCACAAACCACGTGAATGTCCATTGGGAATGCATTGTGCCATGCAGAACAGTGGAGTTTGGGATTGTGGCCATTGTATGTTGCTTTTGTTCATGCTGCAGGGACAAGAACTGCATAACTTGCATTGTGCATCCAGAAAAACTAAGGATGCAACCCATCAAAATCAAAAGGATTTTGACTTTAATGGCAGAACTCCTTGTCATGTTCATAGTGGGGGATTGGGCCCTAGGTTTAATCAGCAGCTGTCCAGCATGCATTCCAGTTATTCTATACAGTGCTTTCCCCCATAAAATATACATCGTATTTGAAATATCCCATCTTTTTAACTGAGAATATTTTCTTAATTTAACAATTAATTTATTCCAATCAGTTCATGAACCTGGATTGTTAGATTTTGGTGACTATGTGAACTAGATCTGAAACGTGTATTCCTTATTATCTAGTATCTGATCAGATTTCATGGTATCTGCCAGTGTCCAGTATCTAGCAGAAACTCAATAGTATCTGGTAGCAGTCAGCAGTTAACTGGATTACCAATTTACTGTTATACCATGCATTACTATTTACTTAATTACCCTTTACCAAATTATCATTTACTGCCCATATTTTTTTTTCCTCTCCCTCCTTCTTTCCAATAATATCCAGTAATCCAATTTGGCACTTAACCTCTATGGTAACTGGTTAGTTACCAAATAACCACCAAACTAACTGGAATATCAGATATAGGGGCTGATCTCAAGCCCTGTGGATGAGTGTATGTATGCAACCCATACACAACCTACGAGCACTAGGGGTGTGCACTTTGATGTCATATTGATAATGCCATTATCTTTATCGTTATTGCAATAATGCTAAGATAAATAATAACCACATCAGTAACGATAATGACAGTTCTTATTGATTCGTTATTACCTGGCATGTGTTTTTTGGAGGGAAATGTGGAGAGGGGAGGAGGGAGCAGACATCTCGGAGCCAGAAACAGTGCTAAACTCTTGAACTGGGCCTGTGATGGGAGGGAAAGGACCTGATGGATGTAATCGCTGGCCAATGAACAGCACAAGCAGGTTCTAGGCAGTTTAATGGCACCCTGTGATTGCTCAATGCCTCCCGCCTCCCAGAACAAATCGTGGGGGTTTGGGGGAGGGCACTGCAACCCTTTATGTTGCAGGGCCAGGCTGTCTGACTCTTATTCTATGTTAGCTCTTGTGTCAAGTTGCATTTACAGAACTCTGGTGCTTGTACTAAAAATCTTCCTCAGTTGCACTAAAAATCTTCCCTAGTCCTCAGTGTTATAACTTACTTTTCCTTATACCCTGGCATTTCGTCAAGTCTGCAAGACCTGGCTGTTCACCCAGGCCTTTGGAGGGGAAGGTTGGGTAGCTGGGGGCAGATATGGGATTGTTTTTAAATTACTGATGAAGTTGTTTTTTAAATATTGTTTTTATGGAATTTTGTTTTATTGTTAATTGTTGTAAGCCGCCCCGAGATGCCATAGGCATGAGGGGGTGGTTAAAAAATATGTATAAATAATTAAAATAAATTATAAATACAATTTTACATTTTACCATTTACCTCTCTCTCTCTGTCTCCCTCTGTCCATATATAGAGATAGATATAGGTTTAGGTATATAGATTAAATAGATAGATATAGATAATATAGATAGTGATTAGATAGATATACCCTATAGTTTTTTTCCCTTTCCCCTGTTCATATGAGAGGTGGGGGGGGGGGATACTAGGCTTTTTATTATATATATTAGCATTATAGGATAGGAAAAGGATAGATAGATACTAGAATACATAGCAGATAGAAGTTTGTTGCTATAGATACTTAGATAGGAATACATTGCATATAGTATAGGTTATTAGGTGTAGGTTTAGGTTAGACATACATATTAGTAATTTTTCATATTGTCATTGTACACTTATTACTACTGCGTTATATTGAGAAAGGGAGGGAGGAGTTTAACTTCTGAGAAGTCTGGGGCAGGTGTCTCCTGGCACTTCTGTCACAGGTTGGCAGCCCACGACGGAAACGATACTGAAAACAAAATCTTCATTATCTTCATTTCGTTATTAATGATAACGAAAATGAGTTTTTAATAATGAAAAACAAAAATGAAAACAGAAAATGACATGGGTCCCTGGTGCACATCCCCAGCACGCACCCCCATTAAGGAAACTGTGGTGCATGCAAAAACTGTGCAGAAATCATATAGAAGCCTCATGAGAGACAGAGAGCATTCTGGTTCGCACCCACTAACTGCAAATAATATTTTTGCTATCCTTTTCAACACTAAGCTTAAAAACTGAGCTTTATTGCATAAGGGGGCCATCCAACAGACGTCACCCGCAGGCCTTGAATCCAGGCGGGAACGTGTGCACTCAGGTGCACATGCGTGTCATACACGTAGCATAGCCACCCCGGGCCATACTGCATGCATGTGCACCTATGCGTACACATTCATAGCTGAGTGCAGCACCTGCGAGTGGTGTATGTAGGCCATTGGATTGTCCCCTAAATGTACATGAAAAACAAGTTTTAAATTTTCAGATGTAGTAATCCTCAGATTACGATTTTTAATCGCTCTGACCTGTGCCATTCAAAACATATTTCTGGAATGAAACAGAATCAGTTTAATGAAAGCTGTGAATTTACTTTCTCTCCACTTTTCCGTACCATTATAGAAGGCCTTTGGCTTAGTGGAACAAACTACCATGACAACATAAGCCTTTAGTTACATAAAATGAGCATTGTAACCTTTTCAAATTAACTTAAAATGGTCACTGTACTCACAAAACCATCAATAATATTATGCCACATGTCTGAATTATTAAACTACTACGCTATGTGGAATCATTCCAGTATAAATCAAAATTTACACTGGACATAACATAGATCATTCATCCTGAGGATTTAGCTTGATTAATGCCCTCATGCATCCCATTTCCAAGAGGCTTCATTAATATTTTTATAATGCAATTCTTTTTTTTGGAATTTAATTCTTTGCTCATCCTTTAAGCCATAAATTTGAGAAATACTTGAAATCTTACTTGTGCTCTGTCTCACATAAACTCATATTTTAATGAAGTTAAAATATTGATTTATGCTATTAACACTGCAGGGCACTAGAATGACTCAACGAAGAAGTCAGCAAGGTCTCTTTCTAAATGCTTAGGATGTTATCCTCATTCCATTGAGGTCAATGGAGTTTTGCCATTTACCTCAAGGGAGTTAGGGTTTCACTGTCCATGTTTAATAGCCCCTGTTAAGCACAAGTCAAAAGGAATACTTGTGATTAAAGTTGGGTGATGACTAAGTATATTGCTAAATCAGAAGCTATAAAGTAGGTAAAGTAATTTAACATAAAATAATGAACATTAAATTGCGAGTATACAGGGTAGATGGATAAGGTGTTGGATGTGAACCTGGAAGACGAGAGTTCAAATCTGGTCTGAGCTGTAACTTACTGAGTAAAAATTGGGCAGGTCCCCTTTCTCCTCTTCGGTTCTTCGTTTGTAAAACAGGAATAATAATGACCTACCTCACAAGGTTGTAGGGGGTGAAACAAGAATTCTCATGAGAACATGTGAGATTCTTACAACCCCCAAAGAGATCTTCTTATGATTTTTTAGAATCTTGTGAGATTCTCGAAAATCCCCCAAATGCCCTGCGCATGCGAGAAATGGTCACCATGGCCATTCTGCATGTGCACAGCCCCTGGTGGCCATTTTGAGCATGCACAGAGCATTTTTTGAGGTTTCTCAAAAATCTTGCAAGGTTTTTTAAACCCCCAAAACAGTCTGTGCACATGCAAAATTACCACCACGACCATTCTCTACATGTGCGTCCCCAACAGCCATTTTTTGCATGGGCAGAATGTTTGGGGGGCATTTTTGTAGTGCTCAGGAATCTTGCCAAGAACAGTGGTGATTCTCGCAAGAATCTAGACTTCTCGAATCTCACAGAGAAGTCCATTCTCTGCAAGATTCTTGCAGGGGTTGAAATCTCATTTTCCCCACTAGTTGTAAGGATGAACTAGATAAGAATTGCGACAAGAATTTTTAACACTGAAAACTCTACAGAATGGATAAATCATGATTACCACAGCTCAGAATTCGAATAATCTTTCACTTCTGGCATACAGTTCTCTCTGGCCAAAAGATTTTTTCTCATTTCTCTTCCTCCACCCATATGATGCTTCCCTTGAAAAATCTATGAAAGGATAAACAGAGTTAGGCCCAGTTGTGCCTCTCACCCAGGTAAAAATGTTTTGCTGAAGTGAGAAATATTGTGACTGAAGTATTCACAATCCCAACCAATCCCAGAAAATTTGCATGGGAAATAGTTGACCAACTCGCATTCATGCCATTAACAGATCAACTGTAACAGTAATACACCCTAGCTATTCCCTCCATCACCTAGTTTTCAGTGTGATAGGTATAACAGCGACAGAAAACTAGTGCTGTTGAGTACAGGTGACACTAACCTCTCTACATTGGCTACCAGCCCCTTAACCTCTCTTTTCAAGGGAGAATGGAGACCAGTGCATTTGAACAAGCCTCAGAACATTCCAGATTGATGCAATATTGGCCATTTTACAGATCAGACTATCATTTTACAACTTGTAATATTGGCTATTTTACTGATCTGGGGGTGGGGGGAAATCATCTCCCTGAAAATTCAATGGTATTTTATCTACAGACGAGATAGTTAGCTTAGGCTGATATTGAACATTATCGCACTAGAGGGAAAGCCAAGTCTCTATAAATCAAGCGGAAAGACATTGAACAGATTATCTGATATCTCGTTAAAGGAATATAGCTTGTTATAACATGTATATTTTACTTTTTTGAGAATGTATAGGTTTAGCATAGATGTTACAGATATATCAAAGGGGAAAATTTTGTCTCACTTGATAAATCAAGAAACCACCTCTCTCCTCTTAATTTTAAGCTGCCAATACTCCATAAATGTCCTTTTTGTTCCAAAATGGTGTCTAGGGCCACATTCACACATGATGCAGTGTGGAGGCAGCGAGACCCGTGAGGCAAGACATGACAGCGGGGAGGAGCCGGCTGACAGAAGAAGAGTTTGTACAAACAGGGGTCTGCCGTGGCTTCCCTTGCGCATGTCAGGGTGCAAATTCTTGCCCTGACATGCGTTAGAGAAGCCTCAGCAGATCCCGGTTCACACTAGCTCTTCTTCTGCCATCCAGCTCCTCCCTGCTGCTGCTTCTTTCCTCTGCTGCCACCCCTGCCGCAGGTGTGAATGCGGCCTGAGTTCTGAGGCAGTCACCAATCAGTCAGATGTTGAATTGCTGCCCTACTCATCAAGTTTGAAGGTGAACAGTGATGGTCATCCACAAAAACAGACAGGAGAGCCAACCAGGCCTGCATCCAATCCAATCCAATCCAATTTTAATTTATATTCCGTACTCCCTTATCAACAGATAACTCAAGGTGGCTTACAACAAGCAAAATACAATAATACATAATACAATACATCATCATAAATTCAATAAGGATCCCCAATTCACAGCTCCCAACCCTAACCCTTACATAAATCATCCAGCATAGAATCTGTGTAGAAGTGGGGATCTAGTGAAGTGTCTAGGAGTCTCCAGAGAATAATAATTAAACTCCAGGATAATTCTAAGAACAGCCTGACAGAAACCTCACAGGGAATAACTCACCAATGTTATTGAATTGCAAATGATATTTAGCTTGTTCTCCTGGTTGCCATCTGTCCCGCCAGACTGGGGGAGGGAGTTGGGGAAGGTCTGGGTGTCCACTTGTGTGGCCATCGCCTTGGTCTGCCTCATGCCATGGCGGAAGTCCAACAGCAGCCTGCCTGCCCAGCTTCCCCACGTGTGTGCGTGCGTGCGTGTGTGGTGACCATCTGCCCTGCTCTCCATGTGCTCGCCACAGGGCTACATGGGGATAGAGACTTCTGAAGCTCATGTGATTGCACCCTGGGTTCTATTTACTTTCTGCATAGCAGATGACTTAGAGTTTTTCAGACATTAGAGTTGTTGTGTCATCTACAGCAATACATTCAACCACAGCTGGCAAATGGAGGGCAAGGACAAGCAAATGGGTGGTCTGGGAATAGCAAGACACAGAGGAGGAGGACTGGGTTGAGGGCAGAAGTTGCCAGACAAAATAAGTTCGTAAATGGAGGGCTGGGGAGGAGAGTAAGAAACAACGGTTATTGAGGCAGGAGTAAAGGGTACATAAGGAGGTCATGGGGAAAGAGTTTTTACATCCTTGAATATCCCTCTCGCCTATTCTTCACTCAGGGCACTTTCTATTCATTAATACACACTCTTTGGTGCTGCAGGGAAGTTCGGGACTCAAATGCCGCACAGCTTCCATCTTGTGAGAAAGACAGAAGTGTGGATCTTTGCCGGCAAACATGCATGTCCGGCAGAGTAGTGAAAAGGTACTCTGCGGGACATGCATGTTTGGAGACAAAGATCCACACTTCCACCCTTCTCACAAAACAAAAGCTGTGCATCATTTCCATCACAGACTTCCCAGCAGCGCCAAAGTGTGCATATTAATTAACGTCAGAAAGTGATCTCAGAGTTTTTCTCTTCCCTATAAATAAGTTAAGTATGTGCACCTGTTACCCCTCTCCTTGTCTCCCTTTCCGTGTCTTTCTTAGACTGCAACCCCCTTGAGGTAAGGACCTTTCTATAACTAATGATTGTACAGTGCCAGGTACATTGCTGATGCAGTAATACAAATAAATAAAATACAAGGGATCAGCTTGTGGGTGAGGCCGGGCTCTCCTGTTTGAGAGGCATGAGAGTGAGTGTAGGTGAAGGGGAGATTGAAATGGGGATTTCTTTGGGTTTTATTTGTATTGCAATATGGCATTTTAGTATTCATAATCCATAGATTTTAAGAACAGTAGGCTGACTCTCCACATAATACAGGTCACAAAAGTCTTACACTAAACCTGTAGCTTCTAACTAAACTACTACATTTTCATTTTTATTTTTTAAAGAAAGACACCTAGCTTTGAGTGAAAGCTCATTCTGCTTAGCGCTGAACAAACAAACCTATATGAAGATATATAACCCTCTGCTCAGAATATGTTATGTATGGCAGGTCTCATGCTTTCAGATCTGGAGTCCATTCTCCAGTCCCAATGGGACCAATCTCAAGTCCCATGGATCCCCCCCATGCATGGTTTACGCATAGCAATATGTGGTGGCAATGGTGGTGCATGCCATTTCCGCATGGGATCCACGTGGCTTGGGATTGGGCCCTGTGTGTTAGCCATTGGTAGAGCCCATCGTGTATAATGGTAAGTACCGCTACTTTTCAAGTGGGAGATGGGTATTCTCTTCTCCAATCAGGAACCACTTGAATAATGGTCTTTGATTTGGCCAACAGAGAAGTAATGTGGTAGTCTGGCTAAAGATTGCGCTACAAGATGCTGTCTAACCCTGGGGCCTTGATATAGAATGCTTGTCTACTGCCCCTACAACCACACCACCCTCTGATGCTGAAAGCTGCTTGCTATCTATTTATTTATTTATTTATTTATTTAAATTTGTTATCCCACCCTTCCCTAAGGCAACTCAGGGCGGCTAATAAATAAAATATAAAGATAAACATAAGCATATATAAAAGTATATTAAAAGTCCATCAAACAGTAAAAGACTAAAACAACCCCAACCCACCCCAAACAACCCCCAACCCCTTACAAAACTCTCCCCATGTCCCACATCCAACCTCCCCTCACAACCCTACCCCAAATCCACCGATGAAACCCCCAATCCCCTGTCCCTGACCGTCAAACACCTATACAAACAAAAGGGTCTTATAGTGCCTCCAGAAGACATTTAACGGCTGAAACTGGGGGCTGGGACTGAGGATGATCTAGTTTTTGGGCTGGTTAACTTTTATTTTTCATGTTTTTTATTATTTTTTAATTTATTTTATACAAAATTTGTACCCTGCCCCCTCATGACATGCAACTCAGGGCGGCTCCCATCACAATAAATAAAACAGCAAATAAAATAAGCAATAATATTATCAATTAAAAAAACAATATAAAACATAAAACCAACAATCCCAAAAAGTCCCACCCACCCACCCCAACCCAGTCCCCCACCCCTATCTGTCTCCCTCACCGAAGGCTGGGCAGAACAGATATATCTTACAGTATTTCCTAAAGGAGGAGAAGGTCTGGGACATCTGATTCCGAGCCTCTGTTGGGAGGGCATTCCATAGCCACGGTGCTGCCACTGAGAATGCCCTCTCCATTGTGGCCCCCTGATGTACATGGGGGACCTCGAGCAGGGTGCGCCTGTGGACTTCAAGGGCCAATCTAGGACCAAGAGAGTGAGGTGGTCCCACAGGTACGTAGGTCATTTAGGGCTTTATAGGTCAACATCAACACCTTGAATCAGGCCTGTAAGACTGTAGGCAGCCAGTGCAGAGAACAAAGCACTGGTGTAATGTGCTCCCAGTGACCCATCCCTGTAAGGAGACAGGCCACTGAATTCTGTACCAGCTGCAGTCTCTGAGCCGTCATCAAGGGTAGCCCCACATAGAGTGCATTACAATAGTCCAGTCCTGAGGTGACGAAAGCATGGATGAGAGTGGCCAGGTCCGAGCCCAAGACATACGACTGAAGCCTCTGCACCAGATGTAACTGGTGGAAGGTGCTCCTTGCCACAGCCCCAACTTGAGTATTCAGGTGGAGCTGCCAACTGAGGATCACCCCCAGGCTATGAACCTGGGGAACCAATGGGGGGGGACTCTATTGATGATGGGGGATGCCACACCCACTTCTCTAGTCACTATCACCACCTCTGTCTTGTCTTCAGTCTCAGTCGTCTCACCTTCATCCAGCCCCCCACAGATGCCAGACACTGGGTAAGCACTGAGACTTGGTGTCATCAGCATACTGATGACACCAAACATCAAACTGTCTCACAACCTCTCGCCGAACAGCTGCATATACAAGTTGAACAGGAGAGGGGACAGAATGGAACCATGTTGGATCCACACGAAAGGTCTTGGGAAGATGAATAATACTCACTGAGCACCATTTGTTGGGTTCTCCTGGCCAGGAAAGAGTGGAACCATTCAAGAACAATTCCACCCACTCCAGCTCTATCCCACATGCAGGTCACCTCACCAACATCTCATGGTCAATGGTATCAAAAGCAGCCGACAGATCTAATAGAATCAGCAGGGTCAAGCGACCCTGATTTAATTTGTGGCAAAGGTTGTCAACTAATGCCACAAGTACAGTCTCAGTGTCATAACCCGACAAAAGCCAGACTGATCAAGGAATGCGACATGGTTCAGATGCCCTTGGAGCCACAACCCACGCAATAAACTTCCCTAAAAAGGGAAGGTCAGAGACTGGCCAGTAGCTGGCAAGGGAGTCAATGTCAAGAGATTGTTTCTTTAACAGGGGCTGCACCACTGCCTCTTTGAGTTGACTCAGCACCCTGCCCTCCCAAACGAAGGCATTGATCATCAGCACCAGTCTCCCCCAGCTGGCCTTAACCAGACAGGACGGGCAAGGGTCTAGTTTACAAAAGGTGGGCCTTAAATCTCCAAGGACATCCTTCAAATCTGCAGGCAATACCCACTGGAACCGGACCCATGAAATAGGTTAGGGAAGTCCTGCCTTGTCCTCTTCTTCTCCTGTTGTAGTTAGCGTGGCGCAAAAATCATGGTGAATCCAAGTGATTTTATCCATGAAGTAATCTACAAATATGTCACAGCGGGCACCACAATATTCTGGTTACAGGTGGAGGGAGGCCGGATCCCTCCCCACCTGGAAAAGCTCCGCAGGACAGGACTTCGTGAATACAATGAGAGTGGCAAGGAACCCCTTCTTCACCGTACTCACTGCCATAGCATAAGCTCATAAACTGTCTGTATGCTGCAATCTGTCGGTTTCAGCATGATAGCGGCACCACCGTTGCTCTAACCGCCGCCTCTCACATTTCAGCAACTGTAGATCCTCAGCAAACCAAGGTGGCCTGCAGTGCTGACATCAAGGGAGTTGACTTCTAGGAGCTGTCCTTTCTATGGCCTCAGCTAGCAAGGTTTTCTAAAAAGCCACGAGGTCATCAAGTGAACAGTTGGCAAGATCGGAGGCTAATTCCCCTAGAGCATTCCAAAATCTCTACAGTTCCATTAGTCTCCGGGGGTGGACCAACCTAACTGGTTCTGCACCCAACTGGGGGCTGACATGCCCAGCAGCGGAGACATGTCAGCAGGAGATAATGATCCATCCACAACAAGGGGACTGTTGACACCTCCCCCACTAATGGATTCCCCACCTCAAGGCTAGTGCAGAAGATTGGGTCGAGGGTGTGTCCCCCACAGCCAGTAACTATTTGAGATAGGCCCATGGTTGCCATGGTGGCCATAAACTCACACTCCGCCCCACCAAGACTGGTGTCAGTATGAATGTTGAGGTCCCCCAGGACTATTGTCCTTTGGGAGCGCAACACCCCCTACGACATGAGCTCTGCTAGAGCATGTAGGGATTCTGCCTCACTGGTGGGTGCATGGTATGTCAGCAGCACTCCCAATCTGCCTCCTACAAAATCAATCACAAGGTGGAGGCACTCAATACCTGAAATAGACTGCACTGGATACCTCCTGGCAGACCATGAATCCCTAAAAACCATGGAGGATAAGGGGTGGGATATGTTTTTTATGCAGGATAAGGGGTGGGAGATAGTGGAGAGGGAAGGTAGGTGCAATATGGGATTGGGTGAGTGGGAATGCCATGGCCCCCTGTTTAGAGTGTGGTGCAAACACCGGGAGATGATGGGACGGGGGGTAAGCTGGTCGGGGGGGTTACTGATATTATGATTTACTTATACTTAATATTCTATGTTGATGTGTAAGTCATATGGATAGAACAGGATATAACCCCCAAATTTATGTATGTATGCATATATGTATGTACATGTAAAGAGACAGACTCCATAGCTACTTAGTTACATACTATATGGATTGTGGCAGTTTAAACACACTTGGACAAGTTCCCAGTACCTGCCCCAAAGAAGTTACATTGTTGGAAAATGGTTTGAGCCAGTCGAGTGTTTCCAACAGGAAGAAGTGGATGAAATCAATACAGAGGAGGAAAAAAACAAAACAGTCTTGTAGTAAGCCTAAATACTTTATAGGTTACTTGATGCAAATTATTTTATATAGTATACAGGAATCAATTTGCCACCCCCCCCCAAAAAAAGTGAATTAGTAAAAGTCAATTTCTTACAATCTCACTTTTGAGTTTGAAAGAAATTGGATCATGGTAGCAGCAAAAATGAAATGGAAGAAACAAAAACCCTTTGATATAAAGCACAGTACAGTTTATAAGTACAATTTGGTAGGAGTAATTTGCATCAGTTTATTGATCAAGCAAGCCGTGGAGAGCAAAGGAATTAGAGTTTGAGCTGACGAATGTGATTTTTTTTTTAAAAAAAGTCAGTTCATTCATTTCATTTCATTCATTTATTAGATTTCTATACCGCCCCATCCTGCACAGCAGCTCGGGGCGGTTTACAACAATAAAAACATTTAAAACATTTAAAATACAACTATAAAACATATCAATAAGCTGGTAGTATATAAAAATAAATAGACAGGTGGGGGATTAAAAATCACCCCCCCCCCCTCCTCCCAAAGGCCTGGGCAAACAGCCAGGTCTTACAGTTCCGCCGAAAAGTCAAAAGGCTTGGGGCCAGGCGAGCTTCCTCCGGAAGGGAGTTCCACAGCCGCGG
>QEPC01005569.1:643606-655459 GCA_003113815.1 Sphenodon punctatus | reverse complement strand
CCGCCTGTGGGCTTTTAGCCCCTGCTACTTCCGGGTGGGGGGGGAGGGGACAGGACAGCCCACGTGGCTGCCCTCTGCGTTCCCCCCCCTGCCCCCAACTCACTGTTGGTGTGTTCTTGTCCCCGCAGGTATCCTGCGGGGACGGAGCAGCAGCGGCGGCGGTCCCAGCGGCGGCAGGGATGAAGGCGACAGCGGCGACGGTGACAGCGCCGGCGAGGAGACCAGCCCCCCCCAGCACTACCCGCAAGCAGGTGAGTCCAGGTGGGGGGGGGGAGATGGGAAGGAGGATCCCCGCAGCAGGCTCCCAGTTTTAAAATTTATAAGCTGGCTTGAGCACTTAGAAAGAAAAACAAAACAAAATGTTTTACTTAGAAGATTATATATAGACGTACATTAACCTGTCTTAACTACTTTCACACTACAACTTTGTTCCAGATTAGGAGGGTAGCATTACGCTTCTTTGCTTTGCATGCCACACTCTCCAGGGTCAGAAGCTAATGTTAACCATTACATTGATGCCCAAGACAAGTACATGATCATGGGGTTAAAACTGCTCCCCCTGATTTCCCCATAAATAGGTTACCATACCAACCCATAAATTGTGTTACCATACGAAGACGCTTGTGGAAAATACATGGTGTACGGTTGCACTGGAACCATATGGAAAATTCTTGCAAAGATGAACTGGATGGAAGCTATCATAACATAAATATGAATTCTTATCTGTTGGTTTTCTATATAAACTAGTATAAACATGTGTACCTTTGCGTAAAATGGTCACATCTAAAAAATGCACTCTCTCAAAGCTAAAATTCATAGTAAACTGGATATGGGAGTCTCTAGAGTTAAGCCATAAGAGAAAAAACCCCGAAGTAGTAGTATCTCCCTTCCATATAAGTAAAATATCATCTATATACCGCCACCACTGAAGAATACATAATGAAAAAGGATTTGAATTTAAGAATTTTCCAAATGTGTGTATTTTCAAATTCTTCCATGTAAAGGCTAGCTATCTCTGGTGCCATGGCAGAACCCATAGCAACCCCTCGAGGATTTTAGTTCAGAGCTAAAATCTATTCGCACATTGGATATGATGAAGGATGAAGAGGATGAAGATGATTGACTCCTAGGTCAAATCAAACTTTGGACAGGATCACCTTTAGTTTAACATACAATGGGGCCAGCTCCTACATCCGCCAGAGTGTTTTAAGACACTGGCATACATTAAATATTTGACCTATCTTTGAGAATAGACCTTTATTTGCTTATAAAAGAACAAGGAACATTAAGGACTTTGTAGTCTGGGCAGATATTAATAGGATAGTTTATTCATCTCAGACAATATTAGACAAGAGAAAGAGGGGACATGCTCCTTGTGATTTGGGTATTTGTTGTAAACAAACTTCGAGAATGTTTTCTTTTGTAAACCCCTCTGATTTAAAGAGCATTTGGCTGAGGGATTTTACTACCTGTGCTTCTACATATGTAGTGTATGCTATTTTATGTCCATGGTCCTATATAGGCAAGACCACTAGAAAATTGAAGATAAGGATTTGTGAACATAGAAGTAATATTATTATTTATTTATTAAGGCGCGGGCTTTCGCCATGGCCAACAAACAAAACAAAACAAAACAAAACAAACAATCAGACAAAACATACAATCCACAAATAACGGGGAGAGCAATATTCCAAGCATATAATAATGGGCCAAAGCGACCAAGGAAAACAGGGTTATAAATAAGGCCGTATAACATATATATACCCAGGCTTTACAATATCCGAAGTATATCAATCGGCCATATCGACCATTTTTACATACTCTTCCAGCTACATATTCTACCCATGGAGTAAGTCTCCGACCTTGGTTTTAACCTTATCTCTTACCTTAACCATACAGTACATACTGATTTTACAGGGCAATAAAATCCCCACATCACCAAAATCTCAACAGCATCTTGGGCTTGATGTTCCTTCCTGGAATTACATAACCACCCTTACCAAAACAGCCAAGGCCGTAGTTGGGTCAGCTGTTTCTTGCTAACTACCTTGCTTTGACAGGGCTTTCAATAGCAGGACATCTCCCCTATAGAGCCCCCCTAATCAGATTTCTCTTCTGTGAAGCTAGTAAAGCATAGGACGCTATAGCCACCACATCCTCCTTATTTTGGCGAGTGAGTAACTGCTTATACCCCTGGTCTGGCCCCAAACATAGTAAACCAGGCATAAATGGCTGAAGCCAAACCTCCCTAAGGATGTTATAAAAGGGACAGAATAACAAAAAATGGGCAATATCTTCCACCACCCCCATGGGGAAGTCACATATTCGCAACTCATATTTTACCCTCTTATAACGTCCTTCCACCACCGCTGTTTTCGTCATCTGGAACCGGAGTAGTGTATAACTTCTCCGGAGCCGACGGTTCTGTAAGAAATCTAAGTATGGTTCAAACCCCCAAGTCATTTTGATCGTCTTAAACCATGGGGCGACCTTCCAATTTCCAACTGCAGCCAAATCCTCCTGTTTCTCAACGTCCTCCAGCCTAGCTCGAATCTCTCTCTTTATCCCTTCCAGGGATTTCCCAGCAAAATACATAAAGGAGAAGCCCTGGTTACGTAGGAGTTGGCCCAAATATTTGAGCCACGGGTAATCTCCGTTACCCTCATACTCCAATTCTTCCTGTAGACATAACCTAGGGAGGGAATTTTCTCTCAGAGTGGTCAATCTCAACCAGTATCTAATCACGGCCATTTTAGCCTGCATCTCCATAGAGGCCATACCAATTTCCGCTCTCAGCACTGGGCCGGGAACGTCATTTCCAACCTGCAGGGCTTTACGGAGAAAAGAGTTCTGCACTCTTTCCAGTGGTTGGATCACAGGCTGGGGGATGATTTCTAACCCAAACATTGCTGCGGGTACAACCTTAGCTTGGTATGACTTCAGGAAAGTTGAAACCGGCACTCCCTGAGAAACCCCCACAGCTCTAATTATGGCCCCTGCAAATTGAGCCGCTCTTGTGGCCCGACCCTGGATATGCCTAACCCATGTCCCCCTACTAGAAAGGGTCACCCCCAAATAGACATAGGATTTAACCACTTCAAGTGGCTTCTTAGCAATCTCCCACTTCTCTCGTGTCCTACAGCTTCCAAAGAGCATGATCTTTGACTTTTGCGGATTTGGTGTCAATCCATTTACAGTACAATAATTATCCAAGGCTCGGATCGCACTCCTCAACCCCCTGGCTGTCTGGGATAATAAAACTATATCATCCGCAAATTGAAGAATGTTCAATTTATGAATACCAAGTCTGGGGGGGTAAATATCTTCCAAGTCTAGCCACTTAACAAGATCAGCCATATAGATGTTGAAAAGTAGGGGAGCCAACACACAACCTTGCCTAACTCCCCTACAAATGGCAATATCCTTGGTGATTTTATTACTCAACCCTATCTTAACTCTAGCTACATTGTTTCCGTGCAACAGCATCATAAGTGCTAACAAATTTGGGTCGATCCCCAACTCCTGGAGCTTTGCCCAAAGCCTAGCCCGAGAAACGGAATCAAAGGCTTTGCTGAGATCTATAAATGCCAGGAATAGCTTGCCTTTCCTGACCTTCCAATACTTAAAGATAATATGTTGCAGTATAAAGCAGGCATCCATAGTCGATCTTCCTTTCCCGAAGCCAAACTGCTCCTGTGGAATAATTGAGTTCTCTTCAACCCATTTTTCAAGATAGCTGAGTAGGCATTTTGCAAATACCTTACCCACTATCGACAACAAACTAATCGGCCTATAAGATGCTGGATCCGCTCCGTCTCCCTTTTTGAAGATCGGAACGATCCAGCTCTGAAGCCAAGATGGAGGGATCACCCGGTATAGGCTGATATTTTGAAACAGTTTACTGAGAACGGCTGCCCACCACTGCGGAGCCGCCTGCAGCATCTCCGCTGTGATAAAATCTGGGCCCGGGGCCTTATTCCTTGTCAGTGTCAAAATTATCTCTAGAATTTGGGCCTCTGGAAAGCTTATCTGATAGTATTGTGGGGCTGAAGCAATCCAAACTGTTCCCGTAAGACCATGGTCAATTTTCTCTAATCCTTGGGGCCTCTCATACAACTGGCCAAAAAAGGATTCCCAGAGGGCCATAGAGACTTTGGGGCTCCTCTTGTCTTTCCTGGGGTTTAGCAACCTGTTCATATTGACCCAAAACTTATGAGAATCTCCCCTCTTGTGGGCAATCATCAATCTGGCCCAAATTTCCTTAAGGAAACCTTCCCGTTTTTCCTTAATCAGGCAGGAATACACTTTCCTGTCTTTCTGAAATTCTTCCAGGTAGATGGTACTAGACATCCTAGTCCATCTTTTCCTTGAGGCTACAAGGGCAATTTTTGCTCTCCTACACTCCTGATCATACCAGGGATGGTTCCCATAGGAGAGTTTCTTGGGCCTTGGGTCAACAAAAATCTCTTGGATGGTATCCACGATTTCCTCATAGTACTGAGGGATTTTCCCAGTTTCCTCTGCTAACAGTATTTGTAGACTCAGCACCTTGAGTTTTCCTGCCAAACAGAGTGTTTGGAATTGCGCCATCAGGGTTACTGGGGACATTTTCTTGACCCTACCCACTATTCTGTCATGAGAGTCCAATGTCTCCACCCCTTGCTGCTTATACTGAGTCAAAATATCCACGCTTAGGACCAAGTGATTACTTTCTGGTCTGGGGGTAAGCTGGAAGTTACCAAATTTATCAATAGCGTCCCAATTGGTAAGGATTACATCTATTGTACTCCTTCCTTGGGGTCCTATAAAGGTACTACCCTTCTCAGGATCGCCTAATAGCTCTTCTCCCACAAAGACAAAATTAACATTATTAATAAAAGTCTCCAGCTTGGATACAATGCTCTCCCCCTGTACAGAAGCAGAACGATATTCCCTATGCTCTAATCTCAATTGGACATTCATATCCCCCACCAACATCACTGTTGCTTTGGGGTATTTCCCTTGTGCCTCAAGAACCACTTCCTCAAGTATTCCCCATATATCTGCTTGGTAGTACGGTGAGGACAGGGGCAGGATATAGACATTAAACAAGACAAGCCAATTCTCCTGCCTATGTCCACATTTAAGAAAAACCTGCTGGAATTCTGGCCTTCTAGGGGATAATATCACAAAGGAATCCCAAAGGTCATCGTTTATAAGAATAGCCAACCCCCCAGAAGGATGCCCTTTATGACCCTTTTTTTGCCCATTTTGAGTCGTCAACCTATAACCCTCTGGATGCCATAAAAATTCATCCAAAAGCCAGGTCTCCTGAAAACATATTAGGTCAAATGCCAACAAAAACTCCCCCCAATCTAGATCAGACACCTTGGAGTTCAGACCTGCAATGTTCCAGGAGGAAAATTTTGTCAGGCCATGCACGAGATCACAGGGCCCCTCCTTCCTAGTTCGATTTCCACCCTGAACGGCCAATACAGGCCTTCGGGTTCCATCGTCTGGTCATAAACTACTTGGGTCTGTGGAAATGGGCAAAATCTCAACCTCGGTAACTACCACATTGCTGGATCCTCTCTCCCCCACATACGGTATACCCAGTTCCACATTGTCCAAGATTAGCAGACCTCTCACTGGTGTTCCTAATTCGGAGGGATCCAAAAAACGGACTTCAGTCAGATAGTCTGAATTAGATTGCATCCTACTCACAGCCTCTTCGGAACCCAAGGATGGAGCTTTGTAATCTAGGGCAGTCCCTTGTATACTGGTCCTAATATATTCTACCTTGGCCAGTAGCTTATCCTGGTCCAACACCGACATATTTTTTTAATATAGCATTGATATCACCCTGCTCCTCCAACCCCAGATCACCCATTAAAAGGCAACCGATTTTCTGAGTCGCTGATTGATTAGCTAATATGGTGGGTGCTGTTCCCACCCCATCTTGTTCTCCAGCTCCCAACAACTCCCTATCCAAATTAGTCGGCATTTGGGTTACTATACCATTCATTTCCTGATATTCTTGACTTTCTTTAGAATTATTAGCCTGGGTACCCTGATCACTTAACTTTGAATCCATACCTAACTCTACTTCTAAAGCTCCTTCCAATATGGACTTTTCTCCTCTACCCTCCTCAAAATCCATAACTTCCAATTGGCTTACTACTACATCGGTCTTTACACTCTGTCCCCTACTCTCCATTGGTAAGTTAACCATTATGCGAGTATCTTGCACATCCACTCCCTTACCCTGGGAGTTACCTCTTGGGCTAATACAGCCTCTAGTTTCCACCCCTACCTCCGGGGGAAACGGCCTTTTCCCTGTCCCCACATCAATGGGTACCTTCTTGCCCTGTCTCCTCTCCTGGCTATTGGGCTGAGGAGGAAAGCCTGGCCCACCCGTGGATTCCCCAGTCTTTTCCTGCCATGAGTCATAACACAGTACCCTATCTATTGATATGCCTCTACCTAATAATCTCATCCTAGCCTTGAAAATACATCGTACTGAATAATCTTGTTGGAATTCAATCTCCATCCTAGTTACCCAACCCCTGCTGGGAAGATAATTAATCCCAGCAAGGTCCCGCTTGTGGAAAGCCTTGTTCAGGAGATATCTCAGATTGTTGACAGTCTCCTCCTGGCTTCCCCAACTATGGGTCGTTCCATCAGAATCAGGGCCAATATGCAACAGTACTGCATTTTCCCGTACTCCCAAAAAGCGCCTAGATCGGGGCTTCCAAAAAGTTCTTTTCCCCCCTGGCCTTTCAATATCTGGTGGGTACACATCTTTCTTATTATGGTTACCATAGTCCCGTAGTTCGTCTAGTTTTGCGAGAATATCCCGTAGCTGATTCTTAACTGTAGCCACCGAATCATCTAATGTCGAAAGGCTTAAAAAAAGAGATTCAACTGTCCTGGCAATTAAAGTGATCTGATATGCCAGGAAGCCATTATCACAGTTATTTTCAGATGAATTTCCATACCTCCCATCCTCCAGGGCCCTACACCCTGTAGTTACACCTTGGGAGGACTCATCTGGCCCCTCTGACCCCCTATCCAGGCCAATAGGCTGGGACGATGGTATGGGGAGAGGAAGCCCCGGACTGGGCACGCACGCCTTACGTCTTATCTTGGTTGCCACATCTTCCTCTATAAAGGGAGAAAGGGCCTGCCACCCTCTTTTCTTTTCCATAGTTACCCCCGAGTTTTACCCCACACCGAGCTTGATTCCAAAGTTATCTCCCTGGCCCCTCCTAACCCTCACCTAAGGCCACACACACAGCATAAAATATACAAAAAACCAAACAACGGCTCGAGTGTCCCACCTCACTCTCTCAGATCCGCTGAAAATCCTCCAAACTTGACAGGGACTGGGCTCCTGCTCTGTGACGCGCAAAAGGGCGCACCCGTGTGTGTGCAGCCCTTCGGCGCACTGCCCCGGCGCGCGGCCCCGGCGCGCGGCCGTGAACTGGCTGAAGTCTTTGACTCTTTCCCAGGGCTCAGGATCCGCCCCCAGCTCCGCTCCGCTCCGTTCTCCTGCCCAGCTGACAGGTGAGTGTCTAATGAGCCAGCTACAGCGTCCCTGGCTCCCTGCTTCCTCGGCGCGGCCGTGGACTGGCTGAAGTCTTTGACTCTTTCCCAGGGCTCAGGCTCTGCCCCGAGCTCTGCTTTTAGATAGTATTAATCACCCTGGTAGTCCTCTCCCCCAGATAATCAGCAGGAGTCCAAGGGATGACGCTTGGCCTTCAGGGTGGGGTTGCATTGTGTGATTCTGGGGGTGTCCCAAGAAGCTCCAAGAGCCCCGTGAACCCCTTGATGTCACCGCCAGGAAGCTGCTGCTCCTTTGTAATATTAGGAATCTCAGAGCTACAGCACCTTTAGTTGGACATTTTCTTAAGGAGAATCATTCTGCAGAGGATTTTAATTTTGGGGTGATTGAGAAGGTGAACTCTGATACTAGAGATAGGGATTTAGTGCTTGCTAAAAGAGAGACTATGTGGACTGTCAGGCTCAACAGTGTTGAGCCCAGTGGGCTCAATGAGGAATTAGACCTGAGTGTTTTTTTATAATCCCGTACATAGATTTTTCCTCCTGTCAGTGTGATATATGGATTTTTGTTTCAGTTTTCAGAGATAGTCCTTCATTTTTAGGCTATACTGTGATAGTTTATGTCCAGGTTGTTATTTTTTAGATTAAGATGTTCCAACGGAGAAGTACAAGTATGGTTATGTTTTGTTATTTAGATTACTGGTAGGTTTTGATTTGATAACTAGTGTTGGAGTTTGAGTATTTTTGATCTTAGGACAGCAGTTGTCAGTTTTTCATTCACTCTATGGAGGCCAGCTGCAAAGGAGGTAGGTCCTGTATATATTCTTTTTTGCGTGATTGTATGAAGTTTTCTCCCCCCACCCCTCAAAAAAAGGGGTTCTCTCTGTGCATGTGGTATGTTAGGTGTTTATTTTCTTTGTTGTTCTTTTAGGATAAGGTTAATGTCATTTGTTAAATTGCACTACTGAAGAAAGATATGACCGTGAAAGTGGACTCTGGAGGGTGTGCCTTTAAGAGAGAGATCAGCGCATTCCATCAGTGAAAGGCATTTTCTTTCTTTTTTTTCTTCCTATGTAAATAAGGTAGCTATGCCATTTGGTCTCCATTTGGTGTTATGCCAATAAGTATGTATTCTGTCTTATTTATATTCCTTTATTATTACAGATTGTTCTATATTCCTGAAGAAGGGCCATTTGGACCCGAAACGCGTAGGGTTGTTCTGGTTGTTTATATGAGATTGTATATTGTGCATTTTATATTCATTATTGTGTTTTAATTTTCTGTAATAGTAACTTATTATTTTTTATAAGCAGCCCTGTTTTTTGTGTTTTGTCGCTAGTGGCTGCTTTTTTTCCCCCTTGTTGTTTTAGTCATTCTTGTTATATATCACTGCAGACTGTCACAAAAGTTCCAAATAATGGAGAATAAAGCATCCAAAGTCAACCAAGTTCCAACTGCTGAAACACTGAAGTAACAAATTCACAAATGTCAAAATAACGAAAAAACAACGATGCAAATTTCTCCATAAAGGTGAATTAGGATATTTGTTCATGGGAATTAATATGCAAATCTACTTCAGCCCTATCTTTAAGACAGGAACTTGAATGCCACACTAGAGGTGCATGCCTCGACATATTGAAGTCGATGTCAAACTCCCATTGATTTTCATTGTGAAGGATTGTTGTGTGGGTTTCTGTATACATTTTCCTGCTTGAGTCAGAAGCATTTATATAAGGTTTATATAACTTTCAGTGACAACTAAAACTCTGTGGTGGTCTCATGTTTCTTGCTAGTGGACACGTGTCCATATGTGCTGCAATCTGGCATGCTTAGCATTCTCCATTCAGCAGAAACCCATGGGCAGAGGCGTAGCAAGTCTGTGATGGTAGAATATTTCAGGGCATCTTGTTGTGGAGGGACACATTTAAACCAATACAATCCAACCGAGGTGTCTAAATTGTTTCTTAATTGACGCATGCAAACTCAACTTCATAAATTTGGGCCATCTGGTTTAGGCGGACTTGTTTTAGACAATGCAAATTACTCTTCCCACAACCAACCCTGCTACTTATTTCGTAAAGACCTAAACAAAATGTAACAGCAGTGCTTGTGCAGGATAGTATTACTCACTCAGTTTGACTAATGCCTACAGGACTATATACTTCTATACACATAGACTCATAGAGCTAGAAGGGACCATGAGGGTTATTGAGTCCAGCCAGCCCCGTGCTTGGTTCAGGTTCTGCTATACTTAGGTCATCCCAGTCATAAAATAATCCAGCCATGTATTAATCTCAAATGATGAAGTATTCACAACTTCACACACACACACACACACACACACACACACACACACACACACACACACACGATTTATATCCTGTCCTATCCATATGTCTCAGGGTGGCTTACATATCAGTACAGAATATTAAGTATAGGTAAATAATACATGCCTGTAAAGATTCTAAAAGCCTCATGTTCATGGGTTTGGGATTGACCCCTAGGACTTTCTGTCTTTTTCCTTTTAGGTTTGTGTTCATGCAAAATGTGCCAGGAAATTATTGACCAATCACTTTGACCTCAGAACTCAGGGAAGTTACTAGAACACATTAAAAGCATTCAGAGTGTACTTCCAGATACTCTGGCTGAATTCTGAAGTTCAGAGTAATTGGCCTGGGTACTCAGCAGCACTTTGGTGCTGTTTCCAAAGTTTTGGAATTCAGAAACGGAATTCTGAACCTCGTAAAATTTCCAGAATCTTCAGAAAATCTGAACTATTCAGTGCAGACATCCACCACTACCCAGGGGCACCCTCTCGGCATGGCATTGGTACTATGACACTGGTAACTTGAACAGACCAATCAAAGAGAAGTGGAGCTAGGCAGAGAGATCCCAGTCTGGCCTTATGATGCCAAATAGCTGGGAGAACAGTAGAAATTACACTTTACAATTAGGCTCTACTGTGCCATGCAGCAGCCACAGCCTTGATAAAAAAAGACAACACACAAAACCCCGCAAAACAGTGTAAAACTGCATGGAGAAATAAAAATCCCACCAAAAGCCAGCCAGCAGACAAAATTATAACACCCACAAGAAAGAAACCAGACATTCTCACACACACACCGCCCGGGTTACCCTCTAGCTTTGGCATGGCATTGGTACTGTGGCACTGGTAACTTGAACAGACCAGGCAAGGGGAAGTGGAGCCAGGCAGAGCATCAGGCAGAACTAGAAGCAATGTGGCACCCAATTATTATTTTTTTTAAAAGCATGCATGGTAAAGGTAAAGGTAAAGGTAAAGGTAACCACCATTCCCCAGCATTGGCCCTATGTACAGGTCAGGCTATACCATACCATCAGGGCCGGCACCAGGCATGTGCCACATGTGTGGCAGCACATGGCCCTGTGGCCAGCTGAGGCCCCACACTTGCCTGGCTGGAAAACAGGCTGCAGCCAACTTCTCCCCCAGAAAGTGATTCTTCCTCCCCTCCCTGGCTCCAGATCCCATCCCTCACCTGCCTCTGCCTTCTAGTAGTGCTGCAGCAGCAGGGGACACTGGATCGGGCTGGGAGATAAGGCTGTTTACAAACAGCTCCTCCCCAGTGCTGATCAGAAGGTTGCTACCTTGTAAAGAAGGTTCTTTGAGATGGTTCCCAACATTCTCCCAACTGGGTTGTGTGCGCTCACCCTATTCAAATAATAGACCACATGATGGTCTTGAGCTCCTCTAGTATAGAAAGAACCCTTCCCCTCTGAATGACAGTTCCTTTCCATACTTTCTAGAAATATAAGAAAAGAATTCCATGCGGGGCTGGAAGGGTGGGTGTTGTGAGAATGTCCAGAGCCATCTCAAAGAACCTTGTTTGCAAGGTAACAACCTTCTGTTCTTCGAGTGGCTCCTCACATGATATTTTGACATGGCTCCGCTGGGTGGGGAGTCCGTGGGCACGCCAGTGCATGGATGGGGCATGCACACAGCTGCACACACATCCCCACTCACTCACCACTCATCCACACCCACATAGTAAGCACCATTTCCCCCAGTTGCTCTGTGCATGGGGATGAGTGGGGATGCGTGTTAGGCGAGCACGCACACACCCATCATTCACATGGGGTTCCCCCACCCATGAACACACAGAAATCTGCGTGTTCATGGCTGGGAGGAGAGACCCGTGTAAAAAGGGCCACATTCTCACAACTGTCTTACTTATACTATCTTAGGTAGGAATTTAGGATGTAAAGCAATATCTATTCTGTCTTGGAAAATAAATCTGCAAATATGGTTCTGAGATTATTATGGCTGCTATTTCA
>QEPC01005569.1:618080-643486 GCA_003113815.1 Sphenodon punctatus | reverse complement strand
GGGGGCAGGGGCAGAAATGAACTGGTTATGGGGTGGGGGCAGCATGAACTGATTATGGGGGCACAACTGAACTGGTTATATGTCTCTTTTCATGGCATAATGCGCTTAATAAGCTAGCTGCATTTTGGGTGTCTTGTGTGTGTGATAGCAGCACCTCTGGACTGTTTGCACCGCATGCGTGCCCAAGGCACAGACGGCACTGGCAGCAAGAAGCAACAGGCCCTGGAGGCCAGACTGGCTAAGCTCACCCCCTGGCCCTTCCCCCATTAAGGTAGTGGATGCAGTCAGTCTCTCTGTGCCTGCATCACTGCCCGCTTGGCTGCCCCTGCAGTGGAACCACTCCTGGGGAGTGGTGGTAGACACTCGGCTGGGGAGGGGGGGGGAAGTATTAGGAGGCCATGCTTCTCCATGGTTGCTTGGAGAGGTGGAGAATGGGAATCCTTCCTGTGCAGAGGGAGTAAGTTTTATGTAAATTTATACATTTGCATAATTAGGTGGTGCCTAATTATGCAAGTTAGGCCCCACACCAAGACTTTGCACATGGCCTCACAAACCCTGGGGCCGGCCCTGCATACCATGCCACAGGTCAAGACAGGACATGCATCCCTTCATCCCCAGCCAATAGGGATGGGCGAACGCGATTCGAATGTTCGGAGTTCGGACCGAACTCGGTCTGTTCGGATGTCCAAACCAAATGTCCGAACAGTTCAGTCGTGTTCAGATGAGTTTGGAGGCAGGAAAAACGTCTTCCCAGGGCCAAAAATTAGGTTTCATTTTCATTTTAAGTTTCTGTTTCGCTATTTTTGAATGTTCGGCCAAATTCGGTCAAACCGAACTCGGCTTAACCGAACCATCGAACCCGAACTCGGGTTTCAAACCGAATGACTGAACATCCGAACCGCGTTCTGTTCGCACATCCCTACCAGCCAATTATGTACGGATCCAGCAGCACTGTACCACACATCCAAATTCACCAAAGAGAATGGAAAATGGCTTCAGCCACTTTTATTTTGCCCTGCCAGCCAATCAAAACTTGTCATTTGGCTTCCTATCACTCAACTATCCTCTCCCATACCCCCAAATATGGCACTAGGTTTCATTTCCAGAAGAAGCTCAACTGTCCACCAGCCCCCCCATGGTGGCTTCTGAAGTTTTCTAAGGAATGGTCTTGGTCCTCAGAACTTTGGACTTTTGGAACTGAATACCTTAATCTGCAGCAATTTCTGAAGTTTTCCAAAGACCGAATTTCAGCCCTATTCTGTATATTGTCCCAAGAAGATGATCACAGAAAGATTAGGGGTCTTCATCTTAGAAAAGAAAACACAGAGTGAGGAGAGGAGAGATGTTTATAAAATCATGAATGATTCAGAAAAAAGAGAGCTGTTGCTTACCCTCTTCAATTATACTAAAACACAGGGATGGAGAAATGAAATCAATAGGCAGATGGTTTAAAACAAAGATAAATGCTTTCCCAAACAACACAGAATTTATGGAACTCAGTGGCTAAAAAATAAGGTTGCATTTTAAAAGGTATCCATTCTTGATGTGCTCAAATCATTGCATCATTTCTAACACTAAATAGTTTAGACTGTGTTCCTTTATGGACATCATAAACGGCCAAGCATGCTTAGTCCCATTGGCTTCAAAGATGATCATGTGCATAAATGGGTGTTTTTAAATAAGCAAGACGATTGAGGAGGTGTCCTTGGCTACTGAGTACCACTGCTGCAGAGCACCCACTCAGGTGGAGTACATGGGGAACAATTCAAACAGGAAGCTCCCAGGGTGGCCAATGCAGTCACCGAAGCAGCCCACACACACTCCCCCTGCCACGGACAATGGGGGAGAGGGTAGTGCACCACATTGTCTTTTGCAAGTGACATGTTCCCCGTGCAAGTGCTGGGGAACGTGGGGTTCCCCAGAGCTCCCAGACAGTTCTTGTGACTTGCAAAAGCTACTTCCCCCACCCGAATGGCAGCCTTGTTCACTGGCATGTCAGGCTGTCACCATTCTTATGGGCAGGGCCTCCTTTACCGCTCATTGCCACAGAGCTATTTTGCTTGCCCCGCATGGAGCACTCCGGATTTCCCAGCAGTGATCCATGTGTGACCATGAGAGAGTGGCCCCTGACTTAAAGGAGAATACATCTGACTGCTCCACTTCCAGACGGGTGGTCAACTCTTGGGTGACTATGCGAGGTAGCAGCTCATCTAAAAACACAGAACATTTGCAAGATACAGGGAATTCAATAGACAGACAGACAAAAGATACATGATGACTGCATGCATCTTTTACATTTAGTTCTCCATCTTGCAGATGCTATAAAGGAGAATGACAGAGATTGATGGCAGTAGGGAGGGAGTGGAAATTTGGAAATAGGGAATGAAATTGGCTAGGTCCCGCATCTAATCATGTTCTTAGCCTTTCTTAATGATACCTTGGACACAGGTCAAATTATACCAAGTATTGCTTGAACAGGAACATCCAATAATTTTGCAAAACGGAAGCCATTTACACATGTGCATTACCATTTTATCATGGCAATACCGGATTCTCAAGGTGATACTGATATTTGTGAGATTCCCGGATCGCCCAGTAATACCAGTATTACTGTGAGATTTCAGAATTTTCCACTATAAAAATCCAGGAGGAGCTATGTGTCTCCTCTGTGGGTGGAGAGTTGGAGAAAAGTTAAGGGAGAGTAAGAAAGGTGTTGGGGAAGAATGGAGGAGATTGACAGAAGTGTTGGAGGAGAGTGGAGAGAGTTGAAGGAGGCTTTGGAGGAGAGTAACTGGTCCCACCCAATCAGAGGTCCCCTGCCTTCCTTAACCATGTTGAAACTTGCAATTTAAATTTTAAGTGCTGCTGCTGTTGTGTCAGACTAATGGCAATCTTAGTACATGATAAACAGTAAATGATAAATCAGCACATGGCAAGAGGTAAACAGGAAATCAGGACACGGAAAATGGTAAATTGGTAACACCATTTAGCATATACCATGTACCGTGTGAATTGGTAATGGTACACGGTAACACAGTAACTGTAAATCAAGAAATATTCTCAACTGAAAAAGTGTCGAGAACTGGGAGTTTTCTCTATTATCGATTCTCACCAAAAAAAATACTGAAAACTGATTCCTGCCAAGAATTGAGAAAAACCCGAGATTGAGTTTCAGTCCAAGTTATAACTGTAAAAGCTATCTTTATTATGTAAAATTAGAACATATTTACAAGGACTGATAGTAACCCAGATGTTCCATCTTCTGTGATTCCACCAATTGCACTCTGTCACCTGACTGAAGTCCCAGCAGGCCTATCTCCTGTGCTAATTTTGGAGCCAATGATGGTGTGTGTGGTATATGATTAAGAGCAGTAATGGCTTTGGATGTGTGGGCAGTTGCATGGGTGGGAACAGGGAGGTGGCTAAGAAGAGGAAGGAGCTGGGTTCTGGTAGTCGTTAGGAAATGTGGGCAGCCAGTGGGCGTGAGGGGGCAGTGTGGAAGAAGTGACTTGGGATGTAGGAACTAAAGAGTGGGCAAGGTGGAGAAAGGTTAGCCCCCTCCTCCCTCAAGCCACAACCAGACTCCACCAATAGGTCCAAAGCTATTTCACCTTTAATTCAAGTGTTACTCCTGTGTCACACAGAGAAGTAACTATGGCACTAATTCCAGAGACAGAACTTTATATTCCATTGTTTCATAATCAGAGATAAGGAGCCCTTACCCTCTCTCATTACCATAATTAAAATTTCATCTCTTTTTGTATAGCCATCAAAATCCAAACACTTACGTGATTGTGAATGTTTCTGCTCTCTCTAGGGGAGAACACCTTGTACTGTCTGCCCTCATTCTGTCATATAAAAGGATTAAAAGACTCAGATTTGCAGCTAAATAAGCATAAAACACCATCCTGCTTCTTCTAGAATTTGCTTAAGTCCTGTGGTCAAAACATGCTATGGAAGCTCCCAAACATGACTCACATCTTTCACCACCTGGCTGACCAATGATTCTCACTACTTTGTGACTGAAAACTGTCCCATGACCCCACAGTAGCCCAGTCTATCAATGAAGCTGGATTTAGAGTAAAAGAGAATCTTCCTTTCCCTCATGGGGCCAAAAAGTTCATTCCCTTCCAAAATCATTGGTGTTATGACACAATCCTTAGGCATTTGCATTGCGATGTCTCACTTTTCAATCACTTTCTTCCATTTGGTAGCTTTTTTCTTCTGCAGTAGTACCATACATCCACAAATCTTCTACAGAAGCAGCTAGGGGATTTATCAACCCTCCCAGATTTAGGAGATAAGGAACATGATAAGCATCATTACAATCAACTTGGACTTCTGAGGTTGGCTTGAGAAGAATTGTAGTCCTCCAAGTAAACTTTGGGAACACGGATATCTTGAATCAACTTGGCAGGCCTTGGTTTGAGACTTGGTGTCCATATGGTTTCTGGACATGCGGTTCTCCTCACCACATGTCAACAAAGATAAAAAGAGCAGCTGGTATTCGTCATCCAAACATTTTCCCTCTTGGAATTACCAGGATTTCTACCCACAGGCTTAGCTAGGATTTATAGTCTGTTCAGGAATAAACAACCATTTCTGCAATTTCAAATAAAATTCATGAGTCCTTGTTGTTGTCAGAGTGTGCTCTGGACAGCTTCAGAATTCTGCTGATCTGTTTTTTCCGTTTGTGTGTTTGACATCATAAACAGACACAAGAGTAATTGTCAAACAGAATAAAGAGCAGTAGCAGGGGCTAGAAACTCTCTGATTAATGGACGTGCAGATCAAATTCTGAAGCAATAGTAAAAAGATTTTTATTACAATTATTCAGACCTCCACATCTCACTTGAAACAGAAGTAATTCATGGTGTTCTCATCCAAACATGCACTTTTCACAGTGGCATTTTAATGGATACCAAGTCATAGTATACAATACAGACAGAACTGCACATTGTTATGCATAGTGTGTCAAATAAAATATATGGCGATGATATACATTCGATGCCCCAGTAGAAGGGCATGAGAAATATCTCTCACATTCAGATCTTCACATTGGGCTAGAAGTCATTAATGCATCTGTGATGAGAAAATAACTCAAAGATAATCTAATTAATGCTAGGGCCTGTTACCATCTGTAATCTTATCATAGGGTTTTTCTCCTAGATACAACTATCCTATCATGTTCATTCAGAACATGTTTTTTTATTATTCCATGCTCTGTCTTATGCTTAAGCAAGAGGATATTTTCTGGGGCTCAAAAACTTTATGCTCCTTATTACTGTAATTAGTGAGCATAAAACATGTTTTAGCCATGTGATTCTAAAACCATTTACTCAAGATAGTCCATCAAAGTCAAATCTTTAAAACAAACAAACAACCAAACAAAATTGGAGTCATTCTTTTTAAAAACAAGCAAACAAACGAAAAAAACACAACCCAATGGGTACTTTCAGACATGACGCTAACCACCCTTTAACCACCCTTGGTGGTTATTTATGCATGTTGCAGGGCTGTATTGGTGCCCTATGCATCCCTGCAACATGCATAAATAACCACCAAGGGTGGTTAAAGGTTGGTTAGCATCATGTCTGAAAGTACCCAATGTTGAAGAGTGTTATAATGGGGATATACACTTTACAAGGCATGCTGTGCTGCATGGAAATGAAAAAATGAAACTCAAGCACAAAACACAAATCTAGTCAGAAGATTTGTATAATAATGACAGAAAATAGTTACAAAAGAAATATACGTGACAAAAAAAACCATACAATGTCTAGCCTCTTTAGGGCATCTTTTGGATTTTACACTTCTGGAAAGGAGTACTAAATAGCTTATTCTTTCTGTGGGGATTGCCAGTCTTCTTGTTCAGGCCATTATTTTATTCAATGATCATTGCAATATTCTCTTCTCTGTCCCTGATGCCCTCAGACTTTCCATGTCTTTTCTCACATCCGACACCCATTTAAATTGGTGTCACTAGGTTCACCTTTCTGACCCTTCATTCTGACCAGCTCATCCCTCTACTGAAACACTAAGTTCTTTTTTCCAACCTTTGAGAACCTCCCATTCAGATATAATTTCCCAGCCCGATGTTGACCTTTGCTCTATCAATGACACCTGCACTGATTGCCTGTTTTTTTTTTTTCTCTTTTCCCTCAAGAAGAACTTTATGCTTTCCCGGATTCTACCTACATAGAACAAACATCTATCAACATTCACAAAGCTTCCACTCTCTTTTAAATCACCCCTCATGATCTACATTTGTCATGATGTCAGCAAAGCATTGCCATCTGGCAACAGCTAGGATGGTGACCGCCTCCAACTACTTAGACCACCAAGACTTAATTTATGCTAAAGCATCTGTCTCTGATGTTACTTTGTCTTTCTCTCCTTGATTGGTTTTATTAACCAAGACTCTGAGCTTTTACTTACATATGAACAATGCCTACTACAATAGCAAGACTGTGATAGTCATGTTGATCCCCGTCATAACAGATGAGGAAAAGTAATTCAGATGATATATCACTATACAGTGGACACCTATACAGTGGAATCCATTTAAGAAGAATTTGCATAAGTTGAATTTCTGGGACATTAAATTAATTTGTTTTTCCCATCTGCAGTTCTATCAATATTAATTCTTGATCTGGATAAGTAGAATTCTGAACCCTGATAAGTCAAATTTGAAGGTGTAGAGAATTACCTATCATGTATCCTGGCTTTTCAAGTGAGAGGCAGAGTAATTTGAAAATCATCAGTGGTAAAATGAGTTGAATTCTCCAGATTTAAAGAGCCAAGCAAGACTAATAGTTTGCCTCAGGTTAGTTCAGAGCAGCCACACCCATGGGAGAAATGGGAATCTCTGTTGTTCTCTCTGACTCAATAACAACTCTTCTTATTTCAGGGAGAATAGGATTTTCCAGTACCTGTGAGAATTTTTTTTATTCATTTGGTCATTGTCGTGTTTGGACTTAGGGCAATGTAGAGATATGTTTTTTAAGAATTTCTGGGAAAACAGACATGATTTAGGCCTGCTGTGGCCCAAGATCCAGTGGCATATGTAATCAAGTGCCACCAGATGTTGGCCCGGGATTTCCCGACAGTGTTGGGGCTATCCCGGGCTGTGACCTCCGGACAACCTCTGAGGTCACAGCCTGGGTTAAGGCCTGCCTGACCAGGCCAAAGCAGGCCACAGCAGATGAGCACATCTGTGTGTTGATGACTTTCCCAGGCCGGGGGCCACCATGCTCAGCAGTCATGACTGTACTTCCTTGACCACCATAGTTGATCGTCCTGGAGGGGCGCTAGAAGCCCAGCATGGGCAGGGCTGCCCACCTGCATGTTTGTTGTGCTCTCAGTCATACCCTGAAGTGTGGTCAGTGGGACAGCTCCCCATCTATGGTCAAGTCAGATTGGTGCCCCGACCTGACTCAGGCCATGTCACCCTGGATTTTCCACCCCGGAGCAGTCTGGGGAGCGGTCCCACTGGCTATATGTGTTTTTACCCTCTCCTGAAAAAACAGCTAGCTAGGGGTTCACACCTAGCCCTTGTAAGTGGCTAAAATTAGGATTAATTTTCTTTTTAAAATAATATTTTAAAAAAATCTGATTACCTGACAGTTTCTCTGTCAGGTAATGAGCTATTGCTAAGATTTGTCCGTGAGAAAATCCTCACAGCACCTCATCTATGAAAAAATCCACACAGGTAAAATGGCTAGAGTGGGGGAGGGCATAATTATTTCTCAGAAGGAGGGCTGTGTAAAGTAAAACTCACTAGGCATGAGCATGTGGGAGACAAGCAGTTAATGGAAGTGTTATGGTTAAGGCTGAAATGACAATTAATTGATTTCCAGAAGAATCTTGCAAGCTAAAAATATCAAGTCCTTTCTAACCATATATATCTAACCCACATATCTGAGAGACTGCCTGTCCTTCCATACACCATTGAGGCCCCTGAGATTGGCTGGGAGCGCCTCCCTGTGGGTAGCATTGGTTAGTCTTGTTCGTACAGTGAGGGGTCACGGGGGGGGCGGTTCTTTGCTTCTGCCTCAATGCTGAGGAACTCCCTCTGTCCCGAGATTTGGTTGAGTCTGAGCTTGAGCATCTTCTGGAGGTGGTGTAAGACCTTTCTCTTTATAAAGGCATTTGGTGGGCAGGGATAGAGGATGGGGGGGTTGTTTTTCTGGGTGGTTTGGGGTAGGGTTGTGAGGGGGGTTGGAGTGGGATATAGGGAGGTGGTATTGTATTTTGCTTTTATGGATTTTTATGCTTTATACTTGTTGTTAGCCACCCTGAGTCTTTGGGGAAGGGTGGAATAAATAAATAAATAAATATTTTTAGCAGCGTGTGCTTAAAATACTATAGTATATACCCTGTCAGAGCAAATATTCATGTCAGGAAAGCTGGAGATGGGGATTAGGGAAGGTCATTTCTCTCCAGTTCTTCGGACATGCAGGCTCACACTGACAGGAGACAGACAGGTGCATGTGGGCTGGAAGCGGAGTGAGCACCAAGTTTCCCTGTCTGCAGCCCATCCAAGAAACACAGAGTGAGAACTGACAGGATTACACATACACATTGTTCTGCCCTGCTGTCTTCTCTGACTCTGCATCTGACGGGAGGAGATTGGAGATGGAGAAAGTTGGTGCTAATGTAGGCCTCATTCACATGTGCAGGAAAGTGTCATTAGAAGGTCAGGAGAGGCGGCGCGCATGCAGATCAGAAGTGTCTCTGATCACATCAGAATGCCCACAGGCGCATGATTAAAGTTTTATGTTCATTTACAAGGGCAATTGAAAGAGCTGGATTTCGCAGCTCTGTCAATCGCCCTTATGAATGCGCATAAAAGTTTCAATTAGGCACCTCTGGGCATTCCAACATAATCAAAGACATGCCTCATTTGTATACGCATCCCCTCTCCCAATCTTCTAATGACACTTTCCCGCATGTGTGAATGAGCCCTATATCTGAAAGCAGCAGCATTGAGTCTCCAGGAGTTACAGAAGGGGCACAACCAGATCCCATGGAACAGCAGTGGAGTCAGAAGCATTACTTCCAGAGCCCCACCACTGAAATTCCGGTCTCTGCAGACATTTCTAATGCAACTACCATTCCTAGGATTTTCCACCGCTGCTGCTGCTCCAGGTAAGCTCTACCCACCCCTACCCTAGGGCTCGCTAGGCTACAGACAAGGACTTGCTCCTAGTTAGCCACCCACAAGATTTGTGGGCAACCAGTGAGGAGCAGTTGAGCAGCAAATCCGTAGTGAGGCATAAACAAACACGACCAAATGAGTGGCTGCTGCTGCATTTGGTAACACTCAAGGGACACAATCCAACAGCCTGCACACACCACCCCCATGCATAGCACTTGTCTAGAACACACGCACTGCATGTGTTCCATGCACACAGCACATCCATGCGGGGCAAAGGCACAACCCAGACCAAAGCAAACCCCACCCCCACCCCCCCAAGCCCACACACCCTGCAGCCTGGGGGATTAAACAAACACGACCAAATGAGTGGCTGCTGCTGCATTTGGTAACACTCAAGGGACACAATCCAACAGCCTGCACACACCACCCCCATGCATAGCNCGTAGTGAGGCATAAACAAACACGACCAAATGAGTGGCTGCTGCTGCATTTGGTAACACTCAAGGGACACAATCCAACAGCCTGCACACACCACCCGAGAAAACAAGCAATTTATTTCTTCAGGCATCCCCTACCCCAAACCACAGCCTTGGAGCAGTCAACAGCAGAACCAGAAACCCAGACCAAAGCAAACCCCACCCCCACCCCCCCAAGCCCACACACCCTGCAGCCTGGGGGATGAAGCAGGCACGACTCCTGCTTAGTTGGCACCATGAAGCAGAGGGATCTATCTGCCTGACTCCACTTCCCCTTACCTTGCCTGTTCATGTTACCAGCACCACACCACACTAATACCATGCCTTCTTTAAAAAAATAAGTGTGTCTCACTGTTTTTTGCACTGCTTGGCACCATGAGGCAAGAGGGATTTCAATGCCAGGCTCCAAATCCCCTTGCCTGGGCTATTCATGTTACCAGTGCCACAGTACCAATGCCATGCCTTTTTTAAAAAGAAGAGGGTGCCCCTGGTATGTGTGTGAATATCTGGTTGTTTTCTTGTGGGTGTTATAATATGCCTGCTAATATGCAGTTGCACAGTTTTGTGGGGTGGTTGTATTCTTCCTGAGCAAATGTCCTACTCATGCTAGCCTGCTTTTCTGTGCACTGCTTTGTCAAGAATGATTTTAAAGTGGGTGCACTCACTCCTGATAGCGGGCCATGCCTGGGTACACTACTGTTTCAAAGTTCTAAGTTCCAAGTATTTCTGAGGTTCAGAATTCCGAGTTCTAAATTCTGGACCCTTGTAAAAAGTTCTGAAGTACTACTGAGTACCTGGAAATTCAGAAATTGCCCCGAGTACCCAGATATATTATTCAGTACAGGCGTAGTGTTTCCATAAACAACCCTACCATTTTTGTTTTTATTTCATTTTACACTTGCTAAAGCTGCTAAAACTAATAACAAAAACTTTTTCAAGTTCATCAGAAGAAGGAAGCCTGCTAGAGAGTCAATTAAGCCATTAGATGACATGGGCTTGAAAGGGGTGCTTAGGAAAAGGACATTGTAGAATAGCTGAATGAGTTCTTTACTTCAGTCTTCACTGCAGAGGATGTTGGGAATACCCACACCAGAACCTTACATTGTAGGTGATGAATTGGAAGAGCTGTCACAAATCAACGTGACTCTGGAGGAAGCCCTAGAGCAAATTGACAAACTAAATACTAACAAATCACCAGAATCAGATGGTATTCACCCCAGAGTTCTGAAAGAACTCAAATATGAAATTGCAGACCTACTGTTAGTAATTTATAACCTAGCGCTAAAATCTGCCACTGTACCTGAGGATTGGAGGGTGGCAAATGTAACCCCAATATTTAAAAAGGGATCCAGAGGTGATCCTGGAAACTACAGACCAGTAAGCTTGACATCTGTGCTGGACAAAATGGTGGAAACTATCATTAAGAACAGAAATGCTGGGCATGTTGATAAACATGGCTTAATGGGGAAGAGTCAACATGGATTTAGCAAAGGGAAGTCATAACTCACTAATCTGTTGGAATTTTTTGAGGGTGTAAATAATCATGTGGACAAGGGAAACTCGGTAGATATAGTGTACCTGGATTTCCAGAAAGCATTTCATAAGGTCCCACATAAAGGACCCTAGAGAAAATTAAAAAGTCATGGGATAGGAAGTAACGTCTTACTATGGATCGGTAACTGGTTAAAGGATAGGAAGCAAAGAGTAAGACTGAATGGTCAGTTTTCACAATGGAGAGATGTAAAAAGTGTTGTGCCCCAGGGATCTGTATTGGGATTGGGTACTGTTTATTGTATTCATTAATCATCTGAAAAAGGGGGTTTAAGAGTGAGGTGATGAAATTTGCGGATGAAACCAAGTTATTAAAGCTAGTTAGAACACGAGCAGACTGTGAAGAACTGCAACAGGATCTTACAAGACTGGGTGGCTGGGCATCTAAATGGCAGATGAGATTTAATGTGGACAAATGCAAAGTGATGCACATAGGGAAAAACAACCCAAACTATGAGTACACGATGCTGGGTACTAACCTAGGAGTTACCACTCAGGAAAAGGATCTGGGAGTGATTCTGGACAATACACTGAACTCCTCAGCCCAATGTGCAGTAGCAGTCAAAAAAGCAAACAAAATGTTAGGCATTATTCACAAAGGGATAGAGAATAAAACTGAGGATGTCATAATGCCTCTATACAAATCAATGGTGTGACTGCACCTGGAATATTGTGTGCAGTTCTGGTCACCGCATCTCAAAAAAGACATAGCTGAACTAGAAAATAGGGATGGGCAAATGCGGTTCGGCAGTTCGGTGTTCGGCCCGAACTCGGCCTGTTCAGATGACCGAACTCGAACCCAAACCCGAATGCGAACATACTGAACAAACCGAACACCGAACAGCGAAATGGCTGAACAGTTCGGTCAGTTCGGATCGCGTTCAGATGAGTTCGGGTGGCAAAAAACGGTTCACTGGAAGGTCAAACATTACAGGGAGATGTCAGTCACTGAGGAGCAGACTTCCAGGCACCAGGGGTGGAGGGCNNTTGAGTAGGATTTTTAGATTGCTTTAAGTTTCATTTCACTTTTGTAATGAAATGAAACTTAAACCATAAACTGAAACCTTGTGTTATGCACTGTACAGACTCATTGAGTATGTAATGTATGTATTTCACTACAGACTCCTCTTCTATTTGTGATTCCCCCCATCCCATATATATTGGATGTATATATATCCATATATATGGATATACGGATATATCTATCTATCTATATTTGGATATGGATATGGATATGGGATGTGGGGGGGGGGGAGAGAGAGAGAGAGAGAGAAAAAAAGACAGGTGTAGGAGTTAGCTTAGTGATAGAGATAACGTTAGTGATTTAGTTTTAGTGTTTGTAGGAGTAGGTCTGTACTTATTAGATAATCCATTTAGTTCATAGCATTTAGATTAGTTAATAGCAGTTAGATTTAGTGTAGACAGATATATATAATATTAGATTTAAAAATATAAAAAAAAACCATATAAAAACAAAAAAAACAAATAAAGAACAAAAGAAAACCATATAAAACCCAATAAAAAACAAAAACAAAATATAAAAAACGAACAAAAACAATAACAACACTTCCCGAATGGCCGAACCGAACAGCCAAACCGAACAGCCTGTTTGGACGACCAAACCGAACAGCCGAACCTGAACTCGGCGAACGAACCGAACGAACAAACCGAATACAGCCGAACCGAATGCAGCCAAACCCGAACCGCGATCTGTTCGCCCATCCCTACTAGAAAAGGTACAGAGAAGGGCAACGAGAATGATAAAAGGTATCAAATGGTTTCCATTCAAAGAGGCTTGACAAGTTGGGTCTCTTCAGCTTAGGGAAGACTGAGAGGGAACATGATAGAGTTTTGTAACATCTTGAGTGGTGTGGAATGAGTAGATAGGGAATGGTTATTTACCCTCTCAAATAGTACTAGAACTAGGGGACAGATTTAAAACAAATAAAAGGAAGTACTTTTTCACTCAACGCATAATGAACTTATGGAATTTGTTGCCAGTAGTATAGCTGGGTTTTAAAAAGGACTGGATATGTTCTTAGAGAGTAGTTCCATTAATGGCTCTTAACCAAGTGGGTTACGGGATGAACTTCTAACTGTCGGGAGCTGGGGGTGAACAACAGGGAATGGATTGCCCATTGTGACTGTTGGTTCTTCTCCCATGCGATCGAGATTGGTCACTGTCAGAGGACAGGATGCTGGGCTTCATTGACCATTGGTCTGACTCAGTATGGCACTTTTTATGTTCATTTATTTTATTAAAAACTAATAATAATTTTTTTAAATAACTGTCCATGTGCAAAATGGCCACTGGGCCCATTCTGTGCATACATGGTCCATTTCCAAAATAGTTCCAGCAGTGTCAACATAATTTTGGAAAACTGCATACATGTGCAGAATGGTCTGGTGGTCATTTTCTGAATGCGCAGTGATATTTTAAATTTGTATTTTATTTCAAATAATTAAAAAACAGTGCATTCTGAAGATAGCTGCCAGGGCAATTCTGCCCATACGTGCCCTCTTCTGAAAATGGTGCTGGCAGCGTCAATGCCATTTTGGAAAAGGGAAACCAGTATGCACATGCACAGAATGGTGTATCAATAATGGTGATGGTGGCTATTTTCCACATGCAGGTTTTTTTAATTATCTTTTGTTTGGTTTTTTTAAATGTATTAATGAAAACAAAAAAAGCAAACAATAATTGTTTGCTTATTCATCTGTTTTCATATCTGTGAGAGGGGAAGGAGCGGGATAGAAGAAACTCAAATAAATAAAATAAATATTTATGAAAATGAAATGAAAGGGGAGCCTGTTACTTTTTGTAACTAAAAGAACCTATACAAATGCACACCCCTTTTTTTTTAAATTAAAAAGTAGAACACAGTACAGTAACAGGAATCAGGCCCCAGGATTCAGAGGACACTGAACTCTAGGAGTGGGACTTGGGGAAAAAAATCAGTTATCGGTATTATCAGTTATTGGTCTTTGAGATCTTTCAGTATTACCAATATCTGATATTTTCCCCATTGAAATCAATGGGAGAATAAAACCAAAAAATACCTTCAATAAAAGAAATGTTTTTTCCTTAGCCAGACTACAGTAGCCCCAGGCACCCCACTACTACATGTTTTTCTCACACAAATAGGGGTTTTTTCACAGCATATAATACAAACAAACTCAAACAAAGAAATTAAATCAGCAACTGCCAGGACGACGACACTAGGACATTGGCAGGTCAAACAATCAGTTTCGTTTATATGCTAGACGGAAGCCAAAGTGACTAGTAGTAGTCAGCCATCAGCCACTTTACATTTGCCACCCAACAGTGCTAAAGCTGTTTCTCACAGCACTGCAGCAAACAAAACCAAACAAGAGTAATTTTTCTGTCAACTGCCAGGGATACCCATGCCATACCTACACGTTTCCGAAGCCAATGTTATCAATCCAAAATCTTTTGTGACCCACAAAATGACTAACCAACAAGTACAACACACATGCCAACAACTAGATTCAAAACCTAGTGCGTCCCTGGGATACCCAAGATGACCCACATATTGCCAATGCCAACATTTCCAACAATATTACCAACAGTGTTTAAAATCAATTCAAAATACATTGCGACCCCTAAAATGACCCCCCATAGAGCTAATGCCAAAAACAGTGTCAATTCAAAATGTTCGGTGTCCCAGGTACCCCCAAAACCACCCACATATTGGGCGAGTAGGACTTTTGATGATGTACCTCCTGGTATTTTTTAAGATGTTGTAAACAGATTTTTGTTTTAATTGTGTTGTTTATTATGCAGCTTGCCTTTTTATTTTATGTTTATATTGTAATTGTGATGGCCTAGTGCTATAAACAACAAACTAAACTAAGCTGGCAATGCCAACAGTTCCAATGTCAACACAACAACAGTGTCAATCCCAATTTTAGTGTGTCCCCCCATTTCACCTCCATAACTCCAACCATGGGAACAGGCAGTGAATGGGACCCAGGTAAGAAGGCTCTCTATCCGCCCAGAGGCAGAGCGTAACCCAGGAGCAAGCAGTTCACAGAGTTAACTTTGGAGGAACATTAGTTAACCCTGGGAACTCCTTGCTGCTGTATTAAAACCCTGCTACTGGTAGGATAGAGAGGCTTCTAGGGTCCCATGCAGTGTCTCTCCCCCAACCAGACCTCATTGGTTCTAACCCAGCATGAAAAAAATAGATCACGTTGTTATCGCCTACCTTTATCCTGAACCCTTGAATTGATTTTCGTGCCCTCCGTGACCACCTGTAGTCTTCTGAAGGTGTAGGCTTTGGGACATAAGCCTTCCTTCTGTCTTGGAGAACTGGGAGGACTGTGTTAGCTCCCCGTCCTGCAACAAGTCGAATCAGAAGAGATGAAAGGGAAGAGAAGGACACAACAGAGGAGAAATAGGAGGGAAATGGTTTTCTTTTGGTGCATGAGTTGAGGAAGGGGAATATGGGATTTTAGTGGGGAACAGGGGAAAGGGGACTCTGTTGTTGTTTGCAGCTTTCTCTTCTGCCAGGCTTTTACCACTTTTTTCACAGTCCACAGGGAAAGTGAGGTGAGGTGTGGAATCTGACAAGATCTCAGAGAAATTGGAAAGGAAAAGAAAAATGTAGTGTGTTGTTTGAATTTGAGACAGAGAATTTAAATTTCCCCCCCCCCTTATTGCCCTCCCTCCAAAGAGAAGGTTTGGTGTATCTCAAGTGAGTCCCATGGCTGGGGTCCTGGAATTTGCATTTTGCTGCTTACGAGGTCAGTGGCAGGCAGTTGAGGTACCATAGCTGCTGGGACATCAGTGGGCAGCAGACAGAATATCACAGAAGTCTGAGGTCCTGCTGAGTCTGGAGGTGCAGTGGTGGTGGGGATATTGCATTCTGCTGCTATGTGTAGAGGTCAGTCCCAGTTGAGGTCCCACAGCTGGGGTTTCGGAGGCCCCCAGACTCAATGTGTCTTCAGACATTAGTTGGACTCTCGAACATGACTCAACTAAGGTCTGAGGACAGAACTGTATCTGGAGGTGCAGTGGTGGGGGTTCCATTGCCTGAGGAGTGTTCTACCCTCCCAATCCCCTCTGTATCTCTTCTTGGGGGCAGGGGCAGGCCAAGTTTGTTTTGAGCCAGCGTGGGCTGGAGATGCAGCCTTTCTCCTTGTGAGGGAGAAGGGGTGTGGGGGTGTGCGGGAGCCTACCCCTGTCCCCAAGAGGAGGTTCCACTGTCCCTCTGGGTGGAACCTTCCTTGGGTGGGGAAGTATAGCATGAGGAAGAAGAAGAATCGGGGTGTTCCAGGGTGGGGGCATGCCCATGTGGCCCAGCCCCTTCCCCCAAGCAGAGGTCCCAGTCTTCCAAATGCCCTCTGTAGCTCTTTTGGGGAGCAGGGGTGGGTCCAGTTTGGACTTGAACCAACATGGGCTGGAGGATGAGCTCCTTAAGTAGCTCGTAAAGGAGCTCCTAAAAAGACTGCCTCCTTTCCCTTCCTGATGAAAGGGGGTGAACGAGGAGGAGGGAATCCTCACTCACCACCCTGGCATGTGGGGTGTGCGAAAGTGTGCTCTCTGTGTGTTGTAGGTGAGGGGCTAGTCAGCTACCTGACCCTGTGATAAGGCAGTGAAGACAGAGGTCCCTGTGAAGAGGATGGTGGAGCAGGGAAGATCACGAAAGGGTGAAGGAGGGTGGAGGTGAGGGGTGTGTGTTGCCCGGCTCCACTGTCCCAACCCCCAAGAAGACATTCCACACTCTGAGTGGTTGTAACTTGTCTCAGGGGCCAGGATGGTGGAGCATGAGAGGGTGAAAGACGGTAGAGGTGGGTGGGTGGGAGTTGGGTTTGCCCGGCTCCACTGCCCCAAGTCCTCAAGAAGAGGCTCCACACTCCCACCAGGTGGAACTCTTCTTGGGGGCCAGGATGGTGGAGCAGGGAAGGGCATGAGAGGGTGAAGGAGGGGTGTTGTGTATGTGCGTGCATGCATGCGCATATGTTCCCGGCAGTGGGGAGCCCAGAAGAATCTGCCGTGGTTCCAACAGATGATCCCTGACAGTGGGGAAGTGGAATTCTCCCCGCCCTACTAAATCAGCTCCTAAAACACCTCCTAAAAAGACCTCCTTGCCCTTCCTGGTGGAAGGGGGTGAACGAGAAGGGAATCCTCTCTGATCTACACAAAAGTGGAGGGAGAAAAATAAACCATAATCCCCGGTGCACTGCATAAGAGAATTTTAAGGGAAAGGAAGTAGTACTTCTGTACAATTTTTCCCTGCTGGAGTGGTTGGACTGAAAAAAATTGGCACCAAGCTGCCGTTTAAGCACAAACCAAGGGCCTCTTCTGTTGACTCGTCACTGCCATTACTGACCAAGTTGCTGGCATATGGAATTGCCTGCATCTTGTCAGGATGGACACAGGTACAGGAGAGTGAAGATAGCAGGAGACGATATCTAGGGGTTTGGTTTTCAATAATCATCTGACCCTACGTCAAAGGTATTTCCCTCTATGAACCCAAGGATGGGAAGGTTGTTCTTGAGAAAGACCAACTGTTCCACAGTCTTTGGGTCCATTTTGGAATGATGGGGGCTGACAATTTCACCAGCCACACTAAATATCCACTTCAACAATACACTCATTGGAGGACATGAGACATACCACAGTGCTACCTTTGTAAGTGGGGGGCAAACCTGCATTTTCTGGGCCCAGTAGGCCAAGGGCTTGGTAGCAGCAGGGCTGGAGGGCTTGGCAAGATATTGCAACAGAGCTGTGTCAGCCAGATTCTGGTGATCTGGAGCCTATTCTCTGCCCTCTGTCTCCTGCTCCACCATGGCCTCTAGGTCAGAAAACCACAAGGAGGATCTGCCCCCACTTGCAACCCATGTCGAAATGGAAGTTGCCTCTGGCAGCTGCTCTGGACAATTCCGTTGCACCTCAGCAACGAGTCTGTCCCTGAAATCATTGAATGATTCAACGTCTGAAGTCATGCTCTTCTTGATCCATGGGTCTTGTAGAACAGCAAGGAAATATGGACGGTTCACTTTCAAGGTGTTGGAATGCCTATTCAGATCTTCATCCAATTTTTTCACCAGTGCCCTCACAGACCCATGCAGGTGAATGCGAGATAGCACCTTTCACAGACTTAAAAGAAGGGTCTTAAAGAGTGGGCTCAGATTATTAATTATTATTATTATTATTATTATTATGAACAAACATTTATATAGCGCCAGCAGTGTACCTGGCACTTTACAAAGTAATAAAATAGACACGGTCCCTGCCCCTAGGACTTACAATCTGAGAGACAGGAGCTGGGGGAGAGACATAGGAAGGGGAACAGAGGGAGAGACAAGGGGTCTAACATTCATGAAGATGCGAGGTCTCAAGTGCACGTACTTGGCTTGGTTACGATGAGAATGACAGCAGGCAGGTCCATGTTGCAAGGATAAGGGTAAACCGATCGTAGGTATAGGAATAGTGGCTCAGCAGGATAAAGAGTCAGACAGAGCAGAGCGAAAGAGGTGAGTTTTAAGGAGAGATTTGAAGGTATGAAGGGAGGGGGCAAGGCGGATGTAGATAGGGAGGGAGTTCCAGGCATGGGGGGCAGCAAGTGAGAAATGGCAAGCACCACATTCATCTCACCAGTGGTCTGGTGAAACGACTCTAGAACCTGCGTAAAGTGCTCCACTACTTTCCATTCCTCCCCAGACAGTGGTGGTGTGCCACTGCTCTGCGATAGGCAAAGGGCATCCATCACCTCCTTCTGCTCCAGGAGACATTGCACCATCAAGAAGGTGGAGTTTTACCTTGCGGCAACATCAAGTACCAGACGGTGAATCTGGAAGCCCAAATCCTCCTGCTTCTCTCGCAGTGCCCAGCTAGCTGAAATGGACTGATGGAAGTTTCCTGCAATCTTCCAGGCAGTTTCAAGGAGTGCCTCCAAGCCCTTCGTTTCACTCATAGCACCCTGAACGACAAGGTTCAGGATGTGCACGCTGCTGCAAACATTAGTGTAGCCACCATGAATAATGGCTGCCATCATGTTCTTTGCACTATCAGTTGCAAAGTAACCGACCTCAACCGTTGAACCTTGGCACCAGACCCACCCATCCAGCATGCCTTTCACGACTTTGAGGATATTGTCTGCCATGTGTTGCTGGTCAAACACCTGGGCATGCAACAATGGCCATCGATGCTGTCTGGGCAACACCGCCACCCCAGTGCTGCTGCCCACCGCCGCACTGGTGACAGGGGCTGGTGACATCTGTCACCAGTCAGTGACATATGTGTGGACTGCACTTTTGCTAGTCCACAGGTCTGTGTTAAAATGTACTACAGACCCCTCTGTGTGGGAGAAGTCTGCACGTAGCCAGGACCACACCCTCCCGTACAGAAATGGGATAACCTTTGTGCAGTAGGTTTTGTGGCCGGGCTGATGAGCCCGTCAATGTGACCCAGATTTTTTGGATTTTTTAGTAAATTTTTATTTTGTTTTATTGCAAGAAACTTAGGCCCTAACAGATATTAGCATTCCAAACTATGGCACCTGTTGTCTGCATGCCTCTCCCTCTAGGAAGTATGGCAGACCTAACGGGGGCCTGGTTCTGTTGGTTTTATCTGCACTCGAGTCAAGAGTGAAACTGGTGGGTTCCCATGGCTCACATATTGCAGTGTATTATTGTCTCCTTCCCTCTGGGTTGGATTTTTTAATTGAGAATGTATACATTCCCCGTGACATCAGTTTATTATTTTCAAGCCCTCTGGATACATCTGGCTCAGATCCTGGAGCAGGCAGTTAGGGTTTTGAGGAATGCTATAGTGATAATTGGAGGGGATTTTAATATGAGAACTGGAAATCCTGCAGCGACGCGGGTACCTTTCATCCTTGATGAATATGCCCCCTCTCTGCCTAGTTCTGTAAGAACTTCGAAGGACAGAGTGATCAGCGTGGGGGCGGAGCAACGGGATGAATTGGTTGAGGCTTTTGATTTAGTCGTATTGAATGGCCATGTGAATGGTGATCTTCAGGGTGACTTCACCTCTCATACAGCCTTTGGCTCTAGTGTTGACTATATGCTCATTGCTGCAGATTTTATTTTTATTGCCCAGTTTTTTGGTACAATACCAAGATCAGAATCCACCCATTTTCCTTTGGTATTAACCATCTTTGGCCCAATGAGTAGAACTCTGGGTATTTTGACTTGGAGCCCGGTAGACAAGGGATTGCAATCAAGTTATTATGATGCCCATATCAAATGATCTGAGGCGGTCAAAACAGCCTTTTTACAGTCATTATCCAGCATTGAAATGCTGGATATTAAAAATAGTTTATTGCCACAGGGCTCCAGTGGATTGGTAGATTGGTATGATAAATTGATAGAGCTTTTGTCTCCTTTTCTAAAAGAACGTAAAGAGGCCCACTCCCAGGCTAAAAGGTACACCCAGTGGTTTGATAATGAATGCCGATCCATGAAAACTCATTTGAGACAGAGTGCTAGGTATTTGAAACGGGATCCTATCGTGATCTGTTGGCTTTAAAAAAGCTGGAGTACCAGAGGTCACATTGGATGCAAATATTAACAGCAGCTAAACAAAAGGATATGAGGTTGTTTTGGGACCTTATCCGTTCTTCTGGACTAGGGAAGACTTGGGTAGTTCTATAAGGGAGTCTTCTCTAGATCTTCCCTTGTAGGGAGGGAGGTGGATTTGGTCCCTATTGATAGATTTCCATCATGGCTGCCAGTGTCTGTGGAGAGTTGTTGTTCTTATATCACATCTTAAGGTAGGGAAGGCACCAAGGGCTGATTTTGTTACTTCTGATATGGTAAAAAGCACCCTCGAATGGTGGGCTAGTATTTTAGCCCCACTTTTTACTGAAATAAATATTACAGAAGTGATCCCCAAGACATGGCTAACTAGTATTATCGTTCCTATATTCAAGAAGGGAGATCCCAAGCTTCCTTCAAATTATTGTCCTATTAGCCTTATTAGCATGGTAGGGAAACTCTATGCTAGTTTCTTGTTAGGAAAATTCCGAACTTGACCGAACGAACATAATGTGATTGAACCTGAACAAGTGGGTTTCAGTGAAGGGAAATCAACTTCGGATCAGATTTTCATACTCTATCATCTTATTAGTAATTATGTTATGCGCCAAAAAAGATGTATTTATGTTTTATCAATCTACAGATGGCGTTCAGTAAATAGGGATCGTTTGTGGATGAAATTGAGTACCTCTTCGCTAGACCCCAGACTTCTTTTTTTGATGGTTAAGCTACACTCAAGTAACTATAAGGTTAACTATAAGGTTAACTATAGCTCAATTGCTAAGAGTGCATGCTTTGCATGTATACGGTCCCAGGTTCAATCCCCGGCATCTCCACTTCAGGACCTCTGTTAGCATGCCTGGGGGAGGCCTCTGCTGGGGACTTGGAGGGGTCTCAAGTAGCACACCGGGATGGCCTCTGCCAGTCACCCTGGAAGAGCCAAATTTGGACCCGAATTTGAAACCCCTGCTGCCATGTCAGGTTGTGAGAATACTGGGCTAAGGGCGCATTCAGATGTGCGCTTAGTTCGCATAGCAGTGGTGGCAGCATCGTGTGATTTAAAGCAATGCACACTTCCGCATTGGTGTGAATGCAGTTAGTGCGCACAATTCAGCGTAATGCGAACTGTCAGAGTGCGGTTTTAAAAGCTGCTCTGAGCAGCTTTTAAAACCACACTCCGACAGTTCGCATTACGCTGAATTGGTGCATTCACACCAACCCGGAAGTGCGCGTTGCTTTAAATTGTACGATGCTGCCACTGCTGCTGTGCAAATTAAGCGCACATTTGAATGCAGCCTTATATGGAACATTGGTCTGACTCAGTTAGGCAGGTTTTTGTTTGTTTGTTTTTTTTAAAAAAAAAACTCTTTACAAGTTAGATTTGCTCTTCCTAATCATCTTTCTAAGGAAGTCCCTGTTTGGCGGGGGGTTAGGCAGGGATGCATATTGGGCCCCGCCTTGTTTAATTATTATTTGAATGATGTTATTTCCTTTTTGAAATGTAGTGACACACATGCACTTAAAATAGGGGAAAGAAGAATCCCCACATTGTTATATGCGGATGATACAATTTTGATTTCCCAAACCGCTGTTGGCCTGAGAAGGGTTATGCAATTATTTAAGGAATATTGTTGCTCTGAAAGTCTATCTATCAATTACTCAAAAACAAATGTAATGTTAGTAAAGAATTGAAAACCCCGAAACTTGCATTGCTGGTTTATAGGTGATAATTCTATGGAGCAAGTGAGTACTTTCAAATATCTAGGGGTTATTATTGCATCCTCTCTAAGTTGGGTACCCCATTATGAGGTGGTTTTAAATTCTGCCAAGCAATCCTCTGCTGCCATCCTGAAATGTTATTATAAGGATGGAGGGAAATTAGTTCCCCCTGCAGTGCACTTATTTAATGCGAAAGTTGTTAGCCAAAGCTTATATGCTTATTCGGTTTGGGGTATGGGATTTTTAGATAAGTTAGCGGTAATCCAAAATGGGGTTTTATGTTCTATTTTGGGTTTACCAAAAGGGACACCTCAAGTAATCGTAAGACGCGAAGTGACTTGTTCCCCATTAAAATCACGTGCGTTATTATGTGTGATTAGATTCTGGTTGAGGGCTTTTGTGTTTCCTACTCAAGGAAATCCCCATATCTCTCTAGCTGCCTTAAATTGGCTTTTTTTAGGCATGGGAATCAGCAGTGGCCCTGGAAGTATCCAAGCTGGGACTTGCCAGGGAGATTTTGGAACCCCTTCGTTCGAAGGGTGCTGTGTTTTTGGTAAGGCAGCGAATTTGCGACCAGGAACTGCAAACTGCAAATTCCCTTTTGGGGTTACAATTGGTTGCACCAGTGTACCCCAAGTTGGGCAATCCCCATGGAGGTTCAAGTTATCTTAACTCCTGGTTAGAGTCCAACCATAGAATTGCATATACAAAATTCCATTGCAATGTTTTCCCTTCCATGGGATGAGAGGCTCTGTACTATATGTGACTATTAATCATGTGTTTTTTTCTTGCCCTGTTTATGACATCCCTAGAAGTAAATATTAGAATATGTATATTATTACTTCCACCACCTCCTCTACTAAGCTGCTCTTAAAACTTCTTAACCATGTTGACTCTAATGTCAAGGAGAGTGGTGATGTTTTGTGAAATTGCAATACGGATTCGGGCGGATATTATTAATAGTAGAAGTTACGTTTGGAGACTAACTGTATGGGTCAGTTTCTTTTCTTTTTCTTCTTTTTTTAATGTTTTAAATCATTGAGTTATTTTGTAATGTCCTGTTCTTGTATTAAGATGTGTAATAGCCCATGGCTGCGCACAATAAACTTTTATTAATAATAATAATAATAAGGTTTTGTGGCAAGGGGCTCTGTAATGAGGCTCCAGCAAATGAATAAGCTGTAGGAATCCGATGCCCTCAACAAGGTTGAATGGCCTATCATCCAGGGCAATCACCTTCCCAATTGCCCTAGCGATGGCTGCAGCCAGGGATGTGTACTTGGATGCAAACAGCATCTTCTTTTCCAAGAGGGCAGTTACAGTGGGCTGGGACAAGGACTGGGATCATGGGGTGAGAGGACCGGATAGTGCTCCTCCTCTGTGGGGGATGGGTGGTGGAGGTAGAACCATCACGAGATGGCCCAGAGGTGGCAGTTGCATCGGGAGAGGAAGAATGTTGCTCCTCCTCCGTACCCTCCAACTGGCACAACCCCAGGGGGGCCTCACGCATTCACTTGGAACAGCACTCCTTAGGATCATGTATGTTCCTGTGGTGCCATCTCAAGTGGCTGTTTAGGCCAGAGGTGCCATATCTCATTGGATCTTTGCCACCACAACTGACCTTGGAACTGCCGTGCACACACACTTCTATTGAGATATCTTCCATCCAGATATCAAAATGAGACCTCACCCAAGATGTGATCTTCGTGCTGGTACCTGGGAGGGAAGTAGCAGTATGACTGGCGGTCGACTTCTCAATGGCAGTGGTAGTAATACTGGAGGAAGGGGTGGTGGTGGTAACTGGCGCAGCAGTGTGTGTTGGTCCGGTGGGTGGGGACCAAACTGGTACGCTAGGATGCGTGTCAGCAGAAGGAGAGGGTGGGGAAGCAGGCATGCTAGAATGCGTGCCAGAAGAGGGAGAGGGTGGGTCAGATGGCGCATGAAGGAGGAAAAGTGCATGTGATAGGGAGAGTTGGGTGCTAAAAGGAGCAGAAGCAGTAGTGGAGATAGCCAGCAGATGGGCTGCTGCACTAGCAGAGGAAGAAGGAGCCCCCTTCTTCTTACTGATAGCACCAGGGAGAAGGAAACACCCTCCCCCAATCCCATCCTCTTTAGGTCCTTCAAACCACATCCAGAGCTCGTAAGCTTGGGCACAGTTGAGACTTGTGTGCTGGAGGTTGAGGCCACAGGTGGCCCTACCTCAGGTGTCTCTGCACCGGACTGTGTGGGTTACCTAGGAAGAGGCTGGCCTCTTCCAACACTCCCACTCATGGTCTGTTTCTTCTTTCCACAATTGATCATACTGATGAGTTTAAATATCCCAGTCGTCAAAAAGAAGAGAGGACCACTGGCAACAGAGGACGGGGTATGGTGCTGCGTGTGCATGTAGTGGACTGAGTGTTTGTGTGTGTGTAGTACGTACTGTGACCTAAAGTGACTTGGGGTCTAACTAGGTGAGGTGGGGTCTAACTTGGACTGGGGGGGTCTAACTAACTAGGTGGGGTTTTACTTGGGGTGGGGTTCTAACTAGGTGAGGTGGGTTCTAATTTGGTCTGGGGGTCTAGCTAGGTAGGTTGGGGTTTAACTCTAAGGGCTGGGGGTCTGAGGGTGGGGGCTGTGGCTCTGTGTGCCTGAGCACTGGGGTCTGAGGCCTGGGTTTGGGGGTTTGAGGGCAGGTGCCTGGGGGCTGGTGGTTTAAGGGGTGGGGGGTTGGGGGGGTCTGAGGGCTGGGGGCTTAGGGGCCAGGCCCTTATGGCTGTGTGGTGACTGGGCTCTGAGGGCTGGGTGGAAATTGGGGTTGGAAAGACATGGCTGATTGCTGCCATTTGTACGAGCTGGGTATGCTTGGGTGCCTGTCCCCATGCACCATTCTTTCTATCCTCGCACAGAGCACCCCAGCTTTTTTGCCAGTCCTCCGTGAGTGGTCATGGGTGGGTGTTGAATGGGTCATGGCAGCATGGACCCCCCCCCCC
>QEPC01005569.1:582211-605228 GCA_003113815.1 Sphenodon punctatus | reverse complement strand
GGGGGGGAGGGGACAGGTCAGCCCATGTGGCTGGCCTCTACATTCCCCCCCTAACCCCCAACCTCACTGTTTGTTGTTTTCTCCCGCAGGTTCCAGCGGGCAGAGAAGTAGCAGCAGCGGTGTCAGCACCGGCGGAGCAGCAGAGTCGCGGGGCACAAGCCCCCCCTCGTCAGTGGAGAGCTCCCAGAGCCCCCCCGCAGCGGCAGCAAGGCAGGTGAGTTGGTTATCCCTGCAGGCTTCTGCGGCTCAGCCGCTGTCCCTGGGGCTTTATGCCCCTTGCTACTTCCGGGTGGGGGGGAGGGGACAGGTCAGCCCATGTGGCTGGCCTCTACGTTCCCCCCCCTAACCTCCAGCCTCACTGTTTTTTGTTTTCTCCCGCAGGTTCCAGCGGGCAGCGAAGCAGCAGCGGCGGTGTCAGCGCCGGCGGAGCAGCGGAGACGTGGGGCACAAGCCCCCCCTCGTCAGCGGAGAGCTCCCAGAGCCCCCCCGCAGCGGCAGCAAGGCAGGTGAGTTGGTGATCCCTGCAGGCTTTAAAACTGATAATACCATTATCAGCATCATTGGATATCGGGAAAACAAACCCCTACTTAACTCCCATACAAAAGCCAGACCTTTGTTTGTTTGTTTGCTTGCTTATTTATTTAGGTGTGTTTTTTTTTTTTTCTTTAAATCTATTTCTATTTTGCAAACTTCCTGGAAGGGCTAGATCAGCAAACATCATCATTTTAAAAAGGCATGAAATACAAAAGATAAAACGCATACAACCCACAAAATCTTTAACCCTCCCGCCCACCCCACATAAATTCTTATCCCTGCCTGTTAAATGCATGGCTAGATAAATAGATCTGTATGCATGAGACTGGCTAGGAATACAAAACCTAACTCTTTATACAGTTTAAGTCACATAGGGCACAATCCAACTAGGTTTACTTGAGGGTATAAACAGATGTATTCAGATTTAAGTTTTTCTTGCTAAGATGATTAATAAGGGTGTGCAGAAGAAGCCTCATTCATTTTCACCTTACATTCATTTTTGTTATATTAAAAACAATTTATTTTCAAGTTACATTTAAAAACCTATTCATTTTCCTAACAAAATTTGTATAAAAATCTATTAAAACTTAATGAAAACTAAACAAATGATTATGCACACGCAAATGGCCACCAGGCCATTCTGCTCATGCGCATCCTTTCCCAAAATGGCAGCAGTGTGACACCATTTTGGAAATGGGCAGCTAGACTATATACGCATAGTGGCCATTTTGCACATGTACAGAATGATCTGGTGGGCATTTGTGCATGTGCAATGATTCATTTATTTTAATTTTAATTTTTATATGAAAATGAAAACAAATAAAAGCAAACGAATGAGGCGCCGTTCATTTTAGTAACTTAAAAAACAAATAGCACATCCCTAAATAACACACCCCTAATATTTAATGTGTCTGGCTTACGCCAGTCAGAAATAAGTCACCCATGGTACAACTATGATCAGTCGCCCTATCCTGGGTGACTCCCAGTCAGTGTGAAGTTAGCGGCAAGGTTATAGCAAACAAAGAATTTAGGGAGTTTCTTTAGGGAGGGACACCCTAATTGAATGGCCCCACAGACCCTAGTTCTTTTGTCCAGAGAAGCACAAGTAGTGCCTCTCTGAAGGGGCTTATAGCATACATTTTGGGGGCTACAAGCCTTCCAATAAATACAACACAACAAAATGGGATGTTATAGTTCCCATTTCCCATTGATGATTTTAGCAATGATGGGGTTCCATTGGATAGGTGGAAGAGATAGAGAAATTCCAAAAAGCTTTACCTTGTGATGCATACTTCAGTGATGCTTATTACACAAATATGGCTAAATGGTGCAGTATAAATCAATAAACAAACATCAACTGACTAGTTGATGCTTGTTACTTCAGTGATGCAGTGATGCAGCACTCCGAAACGGATTCCTGAGGGAACTGAAAATAACTAAAGCAAGATGCAGACCCTCGGATCAATGTAGGACATTGTTGAAGTGCTGTATGTCAGGCACCCTTCACACTGTAAGCAGCTTCTTGGAATCAGAGGATGAGTAAATAAATTGGCACGACTTTCTTTCTAGTTCCAGAACTGATTGAAATCTTGGAAGGTGCCCCTGATAATTCTGATGAAAGAGTAAGAGTCAAATAACCCACAAAGAACGATGTCTGTAACCTGGTTTATTGTTTGTCTTATACAAAAGAAATAATCTGTTTTGCTAATAAAGATGCTGCCAAAATTCCCGGTTGGAAATTGAGATCCTGCTGTTAATGATGAGGCCCTATCTTTTGGAGCAAGTCTAATCAGTTAAATCTCTTCTTTTACTCCAAGAAGATTGTTCTTTGCCAGGCACATGGTGACACCATTTAACAAATACTTTCAGAAATCAGGAGGGAGAAAGAAAGGGAGTAGATGCTGTGTTGGTTCCAAATGTAAGATGGAGACAAAATAGTTGCCCCAGCACCCCCTGAAGAAGGCAAGCACACTTGAATGGATTTTTAAAGGCTGCATGCTTTGTTCGAGTTATAATTGTCAGAGGAGGGGATTGCCGCCAGGGTCCCTAAACAACATGGTTAACTATTATAAAGAGTGGTCTGATGTCCCCTCAGTACCACCCTGTTGCTACTTAACTATGCTAGGTCACTCTCACCCCAACCATCTGGCTGGATGAGAAAACATTGTGTCCTTGTAGAGACCTGAAACAGGAGAGGTGGTGATGGCCCATCCAGAACCGACCCTGTTCTTAGGTAGATTGCTCAATCCTCTCTCCTGGACCTTGGGGGGGAACCTTGCCACCCCTTTTCTTGGTTTCCCCCCTTAACCCTATGTCTTAAAGAAACGTCTTCCATAATCTTCTACTAAGAACTTTAACAGCCTAACTGGACCCCTGCCACAGGAAGCCGCCAGTTTATGCTTGGCTGGTTTCATTCCCATGATCCTTACTCTGAACTAACTGCTCTGCTAACTTTTCCTTTAGTACCCGCAGGTACATCTGATTGCCAGTCTGATGGGTGAACCTCGTCATCCAAATAAGGTTCGGGGTCTTGAGAAATTGATCTCGCTGTGCTAGATGCAGTCCCCATCCCTATCTATAACTAGCCTGCCTGCCCACCCCCTTGTTAAACTTTTCTCTCACTCTGTCTACCTTCCCAGGCTATACTACATTGCACCGTTTGATCCTCTCAATCATGTTTATCCAGAATGATGAACCTTGTCTGTGGAAGAATTCTGGCAGTTTCAACCCAATCCCTCTTTATCCTAACCAGTAACTTTAAACCGGGGTCTCTTAGTAAATTATTTTCCCCCAGATGAACTGCGCTAATATTGGAATGATGGCCAGCTGCGGCTGAATGGAGTAGTTGCATAAGCTGCTCCCAGTGCATGCCCCTTCTGACCCTCCAAACTATTTCAGCTGAGTCATTATGTCCCAACTGGGGGCCCCAGTGAAATCTTCGTGCTGCCTTGGCAGCCAAGTGGACAAGGCTGTGGCCGACTATCCATATCAGTTTCTGGAGCCTGGTGGCCAGCAGGCCTGGAATATGAACAGAAAAGAAACACAATTAGTGAACCAGTTTGAACTACTAGCTCACAGGTTAAGGGGGCAAAGAGAGTGGAACACGGTGGAACGTCATCTGCCAATGCCACAAATCTATGCTTCAGGGAGACCAGCTGCTGAAGCTAGGCTTGCTGCTCTTATGCGAAATGAATGGGAACTGAAGTGTTCAGCTGGCAAATCTAGCTTTCTGATAACACTGGTGAAAGACCATCAAACTGGTGTCTCATCGGGGGGAACCATCTGCATGGATCAACAGCTGGCCATCAATTGGGGGACAGACCTTGAGGTACCTGCTAAAAGCTACAACTGGGCACAGCTGAGGGGACCCTTTAGGGAGTAGCCCCCCTGCTGGTCAGTTTTGAAATACTGCAGGAGGATCCTCAGGGAATTGCTCTGCAGCTGGGTGTGTTGGAGCTTGATTGCCTTATAGAATTGGGACCTGCAGGATTCAGACACCAGTTAGCTTACAATGAATGTTCCATAGAATGTGAACTTGAAGGCTGCTCCAAACAAACAGGCCTCGCTGGCCCCCAAACAAACGTGAACATGTTTGTTGTCCAGTTGGCCCAGGATATTTGAGGAGATGAGAATCTTGGTGTCCTCCCTCAGTCATGGGACTAACTCTCTATAAGACAGCAGATGAAAAAACTACTGTTTGGGGGAAGGTGGAGAGCTAGGTTACTGAAAAATGACAGGGCTGAAAGTCTACTGGTAAGGTGTCCGGAGAAAGGCCTTATTGGTGAAGGGATAGCAAAAAAACTGAACTTGGATGGAGACGCCTGTGTCCACCCTTGTCTAACCATAAACTCCTGGAAATCTCAGAAAGCCCTCCCATAGGCAGCACAGGTGCTGGTGGCCAAAGAAGCCTGCACTGTCTGATATGCTTCTAGTATCCAAGGCTCCATATGTCCGGCGGTATAATCTCTGGCTCCTCACATGCCTCCTGCGCCAACAGGCGAAAACAGTCCATCTGAAGCAAGACAGCACACCAGCTATGCCATTGTTAACTCCAAGGACGTGCTTGGATGTAAACAGGATATTTAAGTATAGACACTGCAGGACAAACTTTCTGACAAGCCTCATTACCCTAGTGGATTTTGATAACATTGAGTTCATAACATGAACTACCGCTAGGTTGTCACACCAGAAAACTACCACTTGGTTGGCAAAAGCCTTGGCCCATAGGTGGACTGTGAGGACTATGGGGAAAACCACAAGAAAACATCAGGTCTCTGGTGACTCCCTCCTCTGCATGTTCAGACAGCCAAGGGGCTGTGCATCATCTTCCTTGAAAGTATACACTGAAGCCAGCGCTGGCATCAGACTGAACTTGTACCTCCACTTTGAGCAGCAGCTTTCACCTCCAGAAACTGATGCTGTTATAGATATTTAGGAAATGGTGCCACATCTCGAGGTCCTCCCTCATGTCTTTCAGGAGCCTAACATGGTAATGGTGTGGTAGGTCACCAGAGGCCATGGTGTAGAGCCAGGATAGAAAGGCTCTCCCAGACAAAATTAGTTTGCATGCGAAATTCAAGGACCCCAGTAGTGACTGTAGTTGTCTGGCTGATATTTTTTTGCAGCCATGCATGTCTCTAATGATGCTCTCAGGGCCATTTGTTTATCATTGGGAAGGCAGGATAGCCCTTGGGCAGTGTCCATTTCGATACCAAGGAAGGTTAGTGTGGTGATGCAGCCTACAATTTTCTTGGGGGCCAGCGGGATGCCAAGTTCATTCACTACATCCTGAAATGTGTCAGGCAAGTGCTCGCACTTGTTGGTCCCTGTTCTACCCAAGAACAAAAATCAGCAATATAATGGATGGCATGTTGTGATTCCAGTCTGCCCCAGACCACCCAGCCAAGCAGTGAGTTTAACTTCTACGGAGGCAGCACACAAAAAGGACCAACCCATGGGCATTGGCTTGTTGTAGTAGAAGTTTCCTTGAAACTGGAAACCCAGTAGCTCAAGTCATCTGGGTCGACCAGCAACATGCGAAATGCCAACTTTATGTCTCACTTCCCAGCAACACACCTCGACTATATTCCTTGGCTAGTTCAACCGCCAAGTTGAACGATGTATAACAGATGGAACAGAGTTCTTCTGGTATAGTGTTGTTGACAGATTTCCCCCCCTAGGGTATGAGAAATGATGTATCAGGTGAAATTTGGCTGGTGCGTTTTGGGGCATGATTCCCAGGAGGGATACATGGAGGTTGACTAATGGCAGGGAAATGAACGAGCTCTCAATTCATCATTCAGTGATTTCTTTTTGGAGCTTGGAGAGGACCAGGTGTTCCCAAACAGCCACAGATTTCAGATTTGCTACCCACTGTTTGACCTTAACTCCCTGAGATAATTTGAGATAATTTGCTCCTGGAACCTGCCACCACATAGCTCATGGCTGCCCTGTCGGGGCAATCGTAAATCACTGTTGGCAGCCCTTTGTGATGCACCAGAATTTGGGCCCTTATTCTGACCCCAACCTGAACTTCCCTGTACAGGATGACTGTGATGCTTGTTCTTGGGTTCATGTTGCCAGACCTTGTTGCAGTGGGTGACGGAGTGGTTGTTGTAGCAATGCGGACAGGCATGCAGCATTCAACATGAGGAGCAAGCGCAACTATCTGATCCATTATACTCACTTCCAGCAGATTGGGGCCTTTGAGGGGCTTGGTGTCTGTCCAACCAAAAGGGATCATTCATGGGTGTCACCACCTTTGACTAAAGAGTGGACGCGGTCTGATTACGGAGCTTTGGATGTGTTGTTCATGCACTCCAACCATAGGTCTTGTGTATAAAAATCCCATCTCAGCCCAGGGGTTATGGAAGCATTCTTCCTGAAAGCCTCATCATAACAGCCATGCTCCAGGGTAGCCAGACTCAAAGCCCTCTGAGTCCGGACTATGTCCTGGTATTTAATGAGCTTGGCGGCTCTTTCAAGGAAGACTTGGAAAGTTACCCCCGTCATTACTGAGTATGCTGCGGACCAATTAGACTAGTTGCAGTTGGCTTTAGGTCTCTTAAAGTATTCCTTCTCCTTTCCTTCCTCCTAGTTGGTGGGGTCAGGGTCACTAAAAAGGAGGGAGGATACATCTACATATTCTTCCCTCCAGATCTTCTCTCCCCTGGCCTGCAGGAGGTGAACCTCAAGGGTGGCTGACACCTTGGTATAGCCGCTGGCCATTGGTGGGGGTTCCACCCTGTTGTAGGTGCTCTACCAGCACAAAGAGTAGCACCCTGACAAGCTGTTCCACACCCGTACGGCCTGCATTCCTAAATCCGCACCGGTGGTCATGGCACACTCGTGGTGTTTGCGGGGATGGCCTAGGTAATCCTGCATAAGTCTGTGATGGAGGAGTATTCCCTCCATACTTTTGGTCAAAGTCGACCTATGGGGCAGGAGCATGCACTCCATATCTCTGGATGAATTGGGCCTGAGGGACAGAAGTGTACACTGCATACTGCTCACCCTGGCATGCGGTTGGTGTGTGCTGTCTTGTCCATCGGACCTATACCCCATTCCACCCTAGCCTATGGGGAGTGTCTGCAGGGTGACCTGGACCCTGTCGTGGCAATGGCCTGTGTGGGAGGGGGACTCCCCCAGCAGTGACGGTGTCAAGGAGTAGTCACACGCTGGACAGGGCCTTTGCACAAGGGCCATCTGGTTGGGACCCGTATAATGAATACTCTCCACCGGTGCATCCTCCCCATGCAGTGACCTACTTGGTGCTGGGTCAGTTGTGACTGTTTGGCCACTAGTATCTGCATCAAATGCTCCAGGGCCTCCATTTTCTGGAGAAATGCTTCAACCAGTGCCTGCTTTTTGGGCTGTGTGGTGTTCCCTAGAGGAGGCCATTCCAGGCTGTCCATTTGAGGGTTGGTTATGCACTGGCGGTGGCCCAGGGCATGGTGGACCCTTAGGCCTCAGCAAGGTGGTGCAACATCACCATGCAGCCACCAATTCTCTCCTTCAGAGACTGCATCACTACTTCAAATGGGTCTGTGGAGGGACCCGGGGTGCCCCCTATTTGTTTCTTGGACACTCCTGCTGTTCTTGGCAGGGAGTTTTATCTTCTTCTTTCCATTCCCTTTAGGAAAATCTGGGCACAACTGAGGGCCCATGGGGTGGGGCAAGCAATAGCCAGAAGGGTACTGAGGGGCAGCAGGGGATGCCTGCACCCAGAAGACCCAGGCTAATCACCTCCCAGATCTATGAGGGCCTCAGCTGCCAACCTGGGAAGTTCATAGCCCCCATGCCACCAGGGAGGTGGGAGGGCAGACAGCCCCCTCTGAGAAACCTGGATGGGGGGGTGTTAGTACCCCTGGCCTTTAATTAATGAGGCCCAGGCACAGTAGGCTACCAGCAGGCTCTTAAAGAAGACCAGGGGCTTGGAACCTCCTGTTGAGAAGAACCCCTCCTCCACTGCTGCTGCGTGTGGTTGGATAGCAGGAAGCCGGTGAGGCAGAATGCAGGCCAGACAAAGGCCGCATCATTGTCACTTCTGCCTGCAGATAGGGAGGACTTCTCCACAGGGTTGCCATGAACTCAGGTGTGGTCCAGTATAGCCCACAGTGGCAGCAGCAGTGGCAGCTAGGGAGCCTCTCCTCCATGGAGGCCCTCATGGGCCTTTGAAGCTGTGAGTGTGGCCCACTCTAGGCTGCAGTGGGGCCTCCCACCTGCCACCTGGATTCAGGGATCTCCTGGGGAAAATCCCCCCAAGAGACCTTCTTTTCCTAAGAATTAGGAAAAATTAGGAAAGGCCTCTCCCATCCTTCATATAGCGAAGATAAATAAGAAATGCATCCACATTTGTAAAGTGCCAGGTTCATTGCTGGTGTAATAATAATAACAAAAAACAATTTTCACATTGCAATATAGTAGTTTGAAGTATTCAGCAAGAGAACAAAGGTGAGAACTCTAACTACATAAGTGCAGATTATTCAAAACAAATAAAGCACATTATTTTGCCACTGAAATTTTTAGACTTTTCAAACAACATTTTCAAGTAACTATCAGATTGCAGAATACAGTTCTAGAATGATTAGTAATACCCATCCACCAAACGGAGTAGTCTTGGAAATCGTCTACATGAATGTAGGAGTTTAGCTTGAGAAGCAGAAGTTAGAATTTTTTGGGGTCAGATGATGATGCATTACAGAACATTTGAACACCCTCCTTCTTTCCCTCCCTGAAAATAAATGTTAGCACAATCCTGAACATATTCAGTTAACGTCAAAACTCCTATTGATGAGGGTGGCATCCCTTGTGTTGTAATCAGAACCGGATCTAAAAACAAATAGAGTTAATGAAAAAAGTTTCCATTAATTTCAAGTGGCTTTGGAGCAGGTCCTACAGGTATACACTTTTCTTATAAAGCTATGATCATACAAATTTCTTGAATACCCAAATTCTGATGGCCATATGTGCAATACTGCTCAGAAATCTCTGTAGAAAATGTTACAGATTAAAAACACCTTTGCTAGTTCTCGTCTGCTGACTCTTCTGCAAGACCCCCCAAAAAGACGAACAACATTATTATTACCCCCTTCTCCTTGGGCATTTTTACACACACCTTAAAGTACTGGTCTTTCAATCTTCTGGGTTTACAAGTCCACAAGTAAGTTCCAGATGTATTCTTCACACACACACTGCCATGAGGCAGCCTAAAGTAGCCGCAGCTATAGACATGAGGAGCTGCCATGGAAACAAAGTGACCACAGTAGCCTGGAGTGAAGCAGTTTACCTGGAGAACGTTTTACACAAACGTTCTGGGAGATGTTCCATGCAGAAGTTCTATGCAGATGTGAGTGATTTAGACACACAGAAAGTTCAGGATGTAACAGCAAACATGCAGGAGAAGTGTGTGTAAAAACACTCCTTGTTCTCCTGTCTGCTCTTCAATGGGGGGAAAAAGTGCAGGACTAGTTAACATCTCCAGCTGTTCAAAAACCACAAGATGCCAGACAACTCACACATTTTGAACTAATGATGAAATTGTCTATTCTGGTCTAACTTCTGACCACTCACAATGTGTATGTGATAATTATTGTTCAGTGACTAGCCAATACATTTTCTTTCCCAAAAATACAGATATCCTTAATTAATAATATTGCTTATTATTGACTGACCATTTCAACCCATCTAGCCGAACATTAATCCTGTACCCACCTTACCCCTCAGTGGGTATTAACATACGTGATGGTGGAATGATGATGTCACAATCTGATCCACACTGGAAAGCCACTTTCTTCCCATACTTTCTATCATGGGGTCCCATTTCAGGTCAGGATCAGGTGTGGCCATAGAACAAACGTTCATGCAGCAGGGCCCAGGTGGAGTGGGGAGCCGCACACAGGTCCCTGCACTGTGCCCAGTGGCCAGCCCCCTCCCCCATGATGGACAGGCATGCCAGCCAATGATGGCTGCCATGGCCACCCGTCATGGTGGCCACGCCAAGCTGGACTGGAAACAGTAGGCTACCAGATGTAATTAATTAATTTATTATTATTATTATTATTATTATGCATTTATATAGTGCCAGCAATGTACCGGGCGCTTTACAAGGAATAATATAGACACAGTCCCTGCCCGAGGACACACTGTAGCGTCGTCAGGCAAGAAGTCTCCGGTGCCAAAGCCTGAACTAGCCACCAACACACCCAGGGAAACTCTAGGCCAAACATCTGGATGGCCCTTAACGAACATGATGGTGGCCAGAGGGCTAGAGAGGTTTCAAGTGGGCCTAATTCACCGTCATGTTCGTTAACACCTAATGTCTCTCAGCCTTTTTGGAATTCCCAGGGGTTCTTAAATACAGCTGAAATGAATATCCATGTCGGCTACCATATCTGGTTTATGATCCAACCCCTAATTCCATTAACCAGATTACTGTTTACTGCATTACCACTTGATTAACATTTGACTTTATAAACAGTAATATCCAGGTTTGGTGATTAACCTCTGCCATTACCAGATAGTTGCCAGATAATTGCTAAGCTATTTGATAGTCCAGATATTAACCACAAATAATATCTTTTTATATCCATTTCTGTGTGCTGTTATTGAATCAAACTGGCTCTTCTTTCCTGAAAAAGAAAAACAGCCATAATTAATTCAATTGTTCAGTCTTACTCAACATTTGGCCTTCAATGTGTGTATAGCAGGGGGTCTCACAGGGCCACACGGGGGCACTGGGGTGTCACTCAAGGGAATTAGCTCACCCTCTGCTACACCGTTTCAGCCTCAAGCCTCGGTTGAATATCCCTCTTTACGGAAGGGGGTTACCTCTCAGGACAGATCACACAGTCCAGAAGGTATTAAGTCCGCAGTCCTTTATTGGACACAACCAGCGTACACAGTCTCTGGGGCTGCTGACTCAGTTGCTTCCACCCTGCAGGCCGAGGTCTCTCTCTCAGAGGCACAGGAGAACCACAATATCAACACCCAAAGTGCATCCAGCAAGGCCTCAAAGCCCCCAGGCTCTGGCCAAGCTTTCACCGGTCAAGAGGCTTCCTGCTGGGCACAGCCTCTCCTCAGTACCTGGTTCCCTCTGGTTCTCTAGTCTTCAGCACCCTGGAGAGCATCAAGCAGGAAGGCTTTCTCAGGGAACTGTTGCTCCTTTGACTCCCTGGCAGAGACACTTTTCCTCTCAGCCTAGTCTCTTATTTTACACAGCTGATTGAGCGTGGCCAGGCTTCTACTCTTCAGCCTTATAGGCCAGTTACCTGTCCTCTCTGTCACAGGGGTTTCTCAGCCTGTGCTCCCCACAGGCTGATCCCCAGCTCTGGGGCTGGCTCTGCCACACTCCTGTGTGCGCTCAGCCCTCAGCAGCCCCCCTGGACTGCACCCTGCTACAGTGTTTCTGTTACAAAAACCTGTCAGACATGACTTGGTTGGTTTTATCAAAAGAAGAGAGCGGAAACATTTTTTGACAGCTAAAAACTAGATAAAAGCAGAAGAAAATTACCATACCAGTGAAATTTCCAGCACCATAATCAAAAAGTAAAATTGCATGTTACAGTTGAAATTGACCTTTAGCAGAGGATGGCAACAATAGTTTGATTTAATGAAGCCAATATCTCTTGCTGTCATGGAGTGCTAAATGATTTGGGAAATACTAATTTTAAGCATGTTTGCAGAAATACAAAGTTTTTGGTAACATTCTTAAGATCTCTATAGCATTCCTTTTGCTCCTTGTGTTCAATCAGGCGTTCACTGTTGCAGCTCTCTTTTCTAGTAATATTTTTGTACATTCTGTCATGGGGTCCCATTTAAAATTCTCTCAGATGTAGCTTTAATTATTATCCACTTAACATGAGTATTGAGTTATTAATTAGTATTTACTTGGTAAAATGAGATCCCATTCTTCCTTCTAATAAAAATTGCTCTTCTTATGAACAGTTCCATATAAGGGACTCCCTGGTTACTCAAACAAATAGATAAAATGCAGTGGTGGCTGGTGGGTTTTGAGGTTGGTGGGGCAGGAAGGTCAGTGAGCCTAGGGGTGGAGCCGAGCATAGGGGCGGAGCCAGGGCACAACCCAGCAGTAAGGAATTCCCAGGGTTAACATTGGATGGACATAACATTACTTAACGCTGTGAATGCTGCTGTGTGAAGCACTGCCACTGGGGAATAGAGAACCTTCTTTCTGGGATCCCGTACACTCTCTTTCCCACAAATAAAGAAGCAGACTCTTGCATTGTGCAACTCCACAAAACATCGGGATGAATAGGTTATGTTGTAGCTGTCACTTTCTTAAAATATATAAAAAAAGAAACAATACTGAGGAGGAGAATTGACATGCATTCTAAACAACCACGTAAGATTGGTCCCATTAAAACCACAGATTGAAACCCACAAATCACTGTTCTCTTTACACCAGATCAAGGATTGGAACAAAACACAGTTTGCATTCACACATTGAGTTTTTTTAAAAAGTCCCAATACACAGGCACAGACCACACTCTGAACAACAACAAAAAATAACTTTATTTATATATCCCTCCCCCCTCCCTCCCAGTAAGACATAGAACCCTTCAGAGAAACATTAAAGTGAAGTAAACTAAAAACCAATCAATTTTAGACCAAACTAAAACAGTTAAAAAGGCAGGAACAAAAATATGAACTTAGAACATGGGACTCAAGGATAAAAAAAGGGCTTTCCAAGGGTTAACGCTTGTAATGGAAGTGTGCCCTATGCTCTTTTTGTGCAGCAAATAGTTCAATTGTCCTATGATTAAAATCTGGGATTTCTTTAATCATCCGCTTCTCTATGGACAGCATTGCCAACGCATTAAGTCTTTCCTCTGACATTGTGTTTCTGAGGAACGTTTTTATTCTCTGGAGAGTGGAGAATGATCAATCAGATTCTACTGTCGTCATTGGAGTGTTCAAAACAATTCGCTTCCACTGCCTCAGCTAATGCTTGCTCAGGAAAGGTCCACTGATGTGCTTCAAACAAAGTCCCCTGTAATAACGTTGCACTCACCAGGTGTTTAGTAAATGCAAAATGTTCTCTGAAATGTGAAGTTATGATCTTGAATACTTCAACTTGATCCAAGGTGTCTATGGTTCTACCTCTGGGGAGCCGAGATTGTTCTGGTAACTCAAGAGTATAGGTCTTTAATGGAGTCTCTGACTCTATTGATGCTCCTAATAAAATCCGATGTAGATCTCCGAATAACTATTGAGTCAATGCCTCTTTGCTGAAGTTCATTAAAGAGGATATCCACATGAGGCATTCTTCTGTGGAACAGAAACAAGAAATACAGGAATGCCTGATCTTCTTCCAACATCTGAATAAAACCCCATGACTCACGAACAGCACTGGTATCATAATTCCAAGATCTTATTTCCTGGAAACATTCTATGTGAACCTCTTGATGTTCAAAGACCACATTCACTGTCCGAATGTTGACGTTCCGTTATATTGCAACTGCTCTGGGGAGTCTCCTTTTTACCAGTGCATCCAGAACTTCAGTACTTTTTGGAGAATGTGAGAAGAAAGATGGGAAGCCAGACAGATCTGCGAAAAATACCTTCACTGCCCTTATTTGAGACACCACTTGCTGCATTGCCAAGTTTAATTGATGGGCATAACAATGAACATAATGGGCATTTGTCCTGGATCTTCTTTTGGACTCCCCCATGCTGACCATGCATCATGCTCGCACCATCATAACTTTTTTCTATGAGTTTCTGCTTGTCCACATCCTCTGTAAAAACAGAATCTAGTTGCTGAAGTATAGCTGCAGCAACTGTTTCGGCATGAGAGTCTGGCAACTGCGTGAATCCATAGAAGCGTTCAACAGTTGAGCCATCGCCATCAATGTACTGGTAAATCAGTACACTTTGTGTGTGTGGGGGCACATCTGTGGTGTCGTCAGCCTGGATGGCCAATAATTCAGTGGTTTTTAACTGCTGAATAATGAAATCCCTAGCCACTGAAAGCACACAGTCAAGCAGTTCATTCTGAATGGTTTTCAAAAGGCCCCTGAAGACGGTCGCACTCTGCAAGAGCTTTTAAATCGCAGAATCAATAGTAGCGACGAAGTTGACCAGGCCCCGAAACACCCCTGGATTCAAAGGTTCCTCAGTTTCATCGTTCCCTAGAAGTGCTAACTCAAAAGCACCACAAAACCAGACATATATACAATCAATTATTTTACCAAGGATGTACTGGTTGGGTTCAACTTCATGGTTATGCTTTCGTATAGAAAGATGGTAGCCTTCAACTATTTGTTCTGAGATGTTTGTGGTGCCCAACAATGTCAACTTTAGGCAGCTGTAAATGTGATTTTTGCAGTCTTCATGCTTCTTGGCCTTTTCACCGAGATGCTTCATGTCTGTCACTCCTTTCTGTGTCCATGGCTTTTCACACCCAAACAACAAACAGGGAAAGCAGACCACCACATTTCTGGTAGCACAGCCACATAGCCAGTTCTTTTCGCTCATACCATGCTCTGCTAAACCTCCGTGTATAGTCTTTGCCTTTTTCATGTGCAGCTTGTTCAATATATAGGTCAGGACGATCAGGTCCCAGCTCCTTCACACGACACTTGTCAGTCATACTCGGTTTTGAAAATGGGGTTTTGAGGAGTGCATCTACAGTGTTCATTTCCAGTAGCTGTCTTTGTCCTTGCTGCTTTTGTCCTGTAAAATAAATATTCACATCACAAGTAAAGAAAGAGCACAATGCAGAGAGCTCCAAGGGGTCATGTCAAAGTATGAATGAAGCAATAAAATCAATGGAGACTGAAGGACAACAGTACCAAAAATATCTAGCCATAGATTTCTTTTACATTAAGCTTAAAAAAAGAAAAAGGCAACCCCTTAAAGCCAGCAAGACACCGCCATGCAAAACCAAGGCTGGGACTGCGGGGATGGGAGTTGGGTAATGTTATCACAGACCTTCTTAGAAAATTGGCTTTTATAGGTTTATAGTTATTTGTAATGTTGACCATGACTGGGACTCAAGCCCAAAACTACAAATTTCATTCACATCAAGCTTTAAAAAAAAGCCCCAAAACACAGGCACCCTTTGTAAAATCACCCCAATCACTCTGAGTCCAATAGTACATGATACTGAGGAGGAGGAGGCTTGACAAGGACATGCATTCTACATAACCAATTAACCATGCAAGATTGGTCCCATTAAAACCAGACATTGAAACCCTCAAATTACTGTTATTTTTACAGCAGATCAAGGATTGGAAAAAACACCACCACCACCACCACCAACAACAACAGTTTGCGTTCACACATCAAGCTTTTAAAAAAAACAAAAAAACACAGGCACCCTTTGTAGAAACACCCCAATCACTTCTGAAGCAGGGATTGGGGTCCCTGCAACACACATGCAGCAGCAAGTCCCTTCTGAAGCAGTATTATTGCCCTCTGCTGTGTGTGTGTATGTATGTTGGGGGGGGGGGGGGGAGAAATAGTATTTAATGCCCTGAGTCACAATTTTTAAAAAAACAAAAAAAAACTTTACAGAAGTCCCTTCTGAAACAGGGAATGGGATTGGGGCCCCCCCGCCCTCAACACACGCACCCAGCGGACGGTGAGAATATTTCAGGGCAGCGTAGTGAAGCAGATGGCTAGCTGCTTCCCCACCTCACAGACACTCACACAAAGCACCCCAATGAACCCCAGAATCAAGATAGAACCAATCACTACAGTGTCACTGTGCCTTGGTACACTACTTCACAAAGCACCTCTCCCCAATAAAATCCCAGACCCAGACATGTCTCAGACAAACACCCTAAATCCCAGGAGTCCAGGACTCCAGTTTTAGCACTCCAGGCCAGGCCACAAAAAAAGTACAAAATAAAAGAAATAATTATAATACTTATTTATTTATTAACAGCATGACCAAAAGTCATTGCTTAATAAAAACAAAACCACAGCACAACAACACTAAAACAATACTGATAATAAAACAAAACCCAACACTATGTAACAAAATACATTAAAATAAACCCAAATCCTTTAAAATAGAAGGAATAGAAAATTAAAAAAGAAACCATCATCTACCTTTATAGTCAAAAATTTGCTGCCTGGAGTTCAGCTCAGCTACAGCAGCCCAGGCCTGACTGGCTCCCAGTTCCCGCTCAGAGTCTGAGTCTTTCAGTCTCTCCCCTCCCGCCCCCACACACAGACACAGAGTCAGACACAGTACTGCTACTGCACATCCCCCACATTTTTCTGTGGCCACTGATTGGCCAGGGCTATAGCTGTGGAGCCCAAAAACGTGTGTGTGGGGGGGGTTTGCTGGAGGAGGAATCTTCAAGTGCCTCTTCCCTGCCTGCCCCCCAAATACAAGTGAGCATGTGCGAGAGATCAAGAAAAAGGGCTCCAAGACCATCGCCCAGTTTCTCACACATGCTCTCTTGCCTTGCTCACTACTGGGGCCCCCTCCCTACGTGGGCCGGCCTGCAGGGCCCCAATTCAGACAGACCTGATCTTCTCTGATGCACGTCAGTTGGCGTTGCTTCCTTCTCTTGTCGCCGACGCTGCTGAGCCCCTCGCGAGTTGCTTCCTTAGCCGCTCCAGCAGCACACACACACCCCGTGTGCTTACACTTGGTCCTCTGCCGCTCCTCTGCTTCTGCACAAGCCGTTGGGAGCTCCTCCCCCAGTCCACCTCCATGTGCCTGGCCCGCCCACCTCCATGTGCTTGCTTTGCATGCTGCTGTGCATGCTCCCAGCGCCTGGAAGGTTTCCCCTGCCCCAACTAAGCTTTTTCATTCTGCAGCTTTTTCAGTCTGCAGCTTAGTGTGGGGGGCTGGGGGAAGCCTAGGCACTGGTTAGCATGCGCGAGCCAGTGGTGCATCATCAGGAATGCCATGGAATCCTTCTTCCAGTGGGGAATTTCCCACTCAGTGCCTCAGCCAGAGCCTCAGGACTCAGAGGACTCTAAGGCAATGCTGCACACTGCCGTGGCTCCTCAGTTGGTCTGCCAAGCCCCACCCCCCGAGAAAGACCAGGACCGTGGGGGAGGAATTAAAAAAAATAATTCTCCCCAACACCTAGGGCAGCAGCCGCATAGCCAGGACTTGTGGGGCACTGCCCAACAGCCCTGAACTAGGAGCCATCACTGATAAAATGCATGTGCTTTCAAACTGCAGGAAAATGGTACATCTGAGGTAATACCTTCACTCCTTTGTTATAAACCATAATTAGGCCAAAGCAACAACTCACTACACAGTTCTGAAAGTAAATGCTGCTTCTGAACTCAGTGGCAGCTTGTGGGTTGTAAAGCTTGTGGGACAGTGGACAGCGTTAACAGTAGGTGGAGCCAATGGTAGGTGTGGCCAAGCTGAAAGTAGGCGGGGCCAAGAATTTTGGCATTAATATGGAACTTTACAGCCTCAGTTACCTATCTATAAAAAATGGGAATGTGTGTGTGTCTGTCTCTCCCTCTGTTCCCCTCACCCTTCTTAGATTGTAAGAACACTGGCAGGGACCTGTCTCCAATAACTACCAGCAGGCAATGTGTTCAATGGTAGTAGTACCATAATTTCTAATCCAGATTACTGAAATTTCCAGTACCTTACTTAAGGTGCAAGTCAAGGAAACATTAGTTTCTGAAATACACAGCAGCATAGGCCACAATTAAAATGCACGGAAAATGCAGGAAAACCCAACACAATTATAAATGCTGCAACTGGTCCATGGGAGGGAAAATATTTCCCACCTCCGATATAGTTACCTCAAAGTTCACTGGAAGTTCACTTCCAGAACAGTGAACAAAATCCTTAAGATCCCAAATTCCAAGTAGAGTAGGGTGGCAAAATTCAAAGTGGCTAATGTAGTTATTTCCTCCTTCAAAAAGACTAAAGCCACACAAGGCTGCATGCAAATCAGCAAAACAAGTATTTTTAATTGCTTTAGTCACTGAACAACTTTGTCACCAAAAAAGACTTTGGGAAAGCTTCTATATTTTGTCTGTGATTTTTTCCATGAGTCCACCAAAATACCCAAACAAATTTAAGCAATCAAAGTTCAACATTCTCAAGAATCAAATCACATAGGAACTAAGAAATGCAAGTTATCCAGGTTGCACTTCCATGGACACCACTGTACAGAAGGTAAATGTTGTGTCAGTATAGCATATTCAACACAATTACTTTCAAACTAAAGAAAAAAACTGTTCATTAATGCTCTTTGACAACAAGCAACTACAAGGACTGAATTATGAAGGAGGCCAACAAGAAGAAAAGAGGGTTAGGACAAGCAACAGCAAGTTTTCAGTTCACATATACAAATGGAGAAAGACATAATGACATCTGGTATATAAAGTATGAATTGCTATTTTTTCAAACATACCAACTAGCAGGTCAGACTTGGAGCTTAAAGCACAGGTTGGGAACCTGAGGCCCGGGAGCCAAATGTGGACCTTGGCAAGTTTTTATGTGGCCCCTTTCCAATGCCTGTATCTGCCCCCCCCTTCCCCCGATCCTGTCTCTACCCCGAAGCACTGAAAAATTGAGCTCAGGATAAGGGAGCAGAGAGGAGGGCATGCACATCAGGGATGGGGACAGATCCATGGCAGAGATACAGGATCTGGACCCTCCTTTTCTTGAATACACCCATGAAGCACCCTCACTCCCAACCTCTTTATGGTCCTCAGAGCTTGCACTAATTTTCAGTGTGGACCCAAGGACAGAAAAAATTCTCCAACCCTGGCTTGAAGCAACAGTTAACCTGGGATTCTTTCCATTTGCCTTCAATTTCTCAGACAAACACTGCAATCATGTTTTAAATCTTCTCTCCACAAGTTTAGGGAAACTTTCTTTCTTAGTGAATGCTAAGGATGGGCGAACGCGGTTCAGAAGTTTGGAGTTCAGCCCAAACTCGGCCTGTTCAGATGACTGAACCCGAACCTGAATCCAAACATGAACCGACCAAACCGAACTCAATTCCAAACGCCGAAATGACCGAACAGTTTGGTCAGTTCGGTTTGCATTTGGGTGAGTTCGGGTGGCTAAAATAACAAAAACGTGGTGTCACTGGAAGGCCAAACGTGGCAGGGAGTGGGAGTCAGCTGAGGAGCAGACTTCCAGGCACCAGGAGTGGAGAGGCTTGGAGTAGCAGTCAGCCTGCCCAATCTCACCATCCCTTTTCTCCTCAGACCACTGGCTTCACAGTCTGCGATTGGCTATGGGCTAGGCTGTACAGAGCCAATGAGGCTTGTGGCAAGGCAGGCGCAGCAAGAAACAAAACGGATTGCCTCCCCCTTTCCCAACACCTTCTGAGCTAGTCATTGTTCCTGAACAGCAGACATTTCAGAAGACTCCCTTGACTCCCAGCAGTTTTTGTTCCTTCCTATTCCTAATCCATTGCCATGCTCCTCCTATTTCACCCATCCAGCCCATCTACCTCCATATTCTCATTTATTTAGCTTAGATAGATTTAGTTGTTTTGTGTATTTTTATCCCTCCCTGTGTTCCATCTTCCTTCCTCCCTCCCTCCCTCCCTCCCCTCTCCATTGAATCCTTTCCCTCTCCCATATATTCTGTGCCTGACTCCCTTCCCTGATTTTTTATTCATTTAGAGTAGGGTTATTTTCTTCCAGCAGTAGCTGGAAGAAAGTTAAATGCACAGCCACTATTCATTATAAACAGGGGACTACTGAAGTCCTGATTTTGAGGAAACCGCTTGCCCTACATTTCTGAAAATTTAACCATGACTAAGTTGTGAGGACCATCATATTGACAAAGCTTGAAAAAGATCCATTAGGAAAATAAAATGTTATAACAGTTTAAACATGAATTGCTCATGGTCAAAATTCACACCAGGCTCGAGTATTTGAATCATCAATATTTCCTTCCCCTGGATGACTTGAGCCCCCAAACTTCACAAGCTTCGAGAATGAGATGAACAACAAGTGATTTTGAAATATGATACTGATTTATGCAGCCAAAACCAAGTTATTATTGATAAAATATCAGTTCTGCAGGTTAGCGCATGAGCAGTTCATGGACACCAGGCTCGCGTATTTGAATCATCAATATTTCCTTCCCCTGGATGACTTGAGCCCCCAAAATTCACAGGCTTCAAGAATGAGATGAACAACAAGTACTTTTGAAATATGATACTGATTGATGCAGCCAAAACCAAGTTATTATTGATAAAATATCAGTTCTGCAGGTTCGCACATGCGCAGTTCATGACATGGGCCACAGCATAAAGAAAGTTACACGCATCCGCTTGGAAATCACGTATGTATACCCGCTCTGATACCCGCCCTGATACAGGATCCTCAGGATTTTGAATGAATCATCAATATCCCCTCACTCTGGATGAGTTGAGCCCCGACACGGCACAGTCTTAGAGTATGAGATAAATAACAGCTGTTTCTGTAATATGATAATAAAAATGAAAAAACTGGTCCTGCAGGGTTGCACATGCGCAGTTGAAGACTTGGTCCCCATGCAAATATACACCATAAGGAAAGTTCATGAATTTGAATTACAGAAAAACAAGGTCTTTATTGAACACTAACAAGCCAGTGGTGGAGTCCAATGCGCAGTCCAGGATCGCTAAGTTGCACATGTGTCCAAAAGATACGATTCTCTTATTTTTACTCTCGACTACAACCACTGTCCATGAGCCCCCAAACTTCACAGGCTTCGAAAATGAGATGAATAAGAATTTCTTTTGAAATATGATACTGATTGATGCAGCCAAAACTGACTTATTATTGATAAAATATCAGTTGTGCAGGTTTGTGCATGAGCAGCTTATGACATGCGCCACAGCATACGGAAAGTTACGTGAATCCGCTTGCAAAGTGCATATGTATACGCGCTGTGATACAGGATCCTCAGGCTTTTGAATGAATCATCAATATCTCCTGCCCCTGGATGAGTTGAGCCTGCATACAGCACAGGCTTGGAGTATGAGATCAATAACAGCTGCTTCTGTATTATGATACTGATTGTTGCAGCCGAAACAGTTAAGAATGAAAACAATCGGTCCTGCAGGGTCACACATGCGCAGTTGCGTATGTGTCCAAAAAGTTAACAAATTTGAATTACAGAAAAACAAGGTGTTTACTGAACAATAAAAAGCCAGTGGTGGAGTTCAATGCGCAGTCCAGCATATAGCATGCAGTCCAGTGCATCAACTCTGTCATTTACATGTATACAAATGGTATACACTATATACAATAAATTCTTCACAACTTTCGTATACAAAATATTATACAGTTCATTAAACAGTTTTAATGCACTGCGAAAATCATGTATTGTAAAATTTTGATAATAATTTAAAGTGTATTAACGAAAGAATGTCAAAGTGTAGTTATTGATAAAAATGAAGAAAAGTATGTATGATAGGGATTAAGAAGCTATATTAGAGTTATGATGATGAGGGTAACCTATGAATTATTTGTTGAATGATGAAATAATTTCCATGTTTTTTAGTGTTTAAATTTTATAGCAATTTATAGAGTGGGTGGGTTTTTGAATGATAATTGGACTGAATTTGGGGTTTTTTTGGATGTTGAGCTAGAGTGAAACTGATTTTGAAGTGGTAAATTTTTATTTTTGAAAACGGTTGTGCATTTAACGTTTTTTTTAAAATGTAAAGTTTTTTGGTTTAGTAATTATTAGATTGATTTAGGTTTCATTTCAGTTTTGTACCCCTCGTGTTGTTTGTGATTCCCCCCATCCCATATATATATACTTCCCATATTTTTTATATATATGAGAGAGAGAGAGAGAGAAGACAGTTGTAGGAGTTAGCTTAGTGTTTAGTGATTTAGTTTTAGTGTTTGTAGGAGTAGGCCTTTGTACTTATTAGATAATCTATTTAGTTCACAGCATTTAGAATAGTTAAAAGCAGTTATATTTAGTGTAGATATATATATATATATATATATATATAATATTAGATAAAAAATAAAATAAAAAAATAAAATAAAATAAAATAAAATATATAAAAACATTATTGTGGAGGGAGAAGTGGAGAAGTGAAGGAGAGGCCGGTCTGCTGCCTGTAGGGGAGACAATGGGGCACGTGTCAGAGGTGGGAGGGAAGTGGAAGTGGCAGCGGGCAGCAGCAGTAGCTAGAGGCAGGACACATCACCACCACCCCAAACTCCGCAGGCCTACTTTAGGGCAACAGGCTTAAGCGGCTCAGTGTCGCCTCCTGGCAGTACCCTCCTCCACTGCCATGCAGGGCGCTGGAAGGTCTGCAGGTCTTGAGGATGCATCTGTCTTTGCTGGCGGTGGTGCTGGAGCAGGTGCTGGTGCTGCTTCCGATGTTCCTCCAGGGCCACCAATGTCCTCCACTATCGAGGCGATCCCCAGCAGTCCAGAGGTGGTGGATGCCACCCCAGCTGATAGAGGCAGGGCCCGATCCCCAAGCAATGTCAGTAGAGAGAGGAGGAGTAGCAGCACTAGCAGCAGCAGCACTAGCAGCTACAGAGGGGGGCACAGGAGCTATATCGGCCGAGCCACCAAGTTCTCCCCTCCCAGCAGCACTGGCAGCAGTGTGTCAGCTGGGGCGGGCAAGAAGGCAGGAGGGGGAAAAAACCCTCAGTCTGGGATCATTTTAAGCAAGTGCGGGCAGATGATCCCAGAGAGGTGCAGTGCATGTTGTGCAATAAGGTGGTGAACTTTTGGCAGGAGCTCGCCAATCTTGGGACAACTGCAATGGCAAGGCACCTGAAGTCAAGCCACAATGCTCTACTGCTCAGCAGGAAGACAGGGAAAGTGAATGCCAGCAGGTTCCCGACTGCACCGTCCAGTAACCTGGCTCCTTCAACGGGCCAGCGTCCTACACCAACTACTGCTGCCTCTAGCAGGAGCAGTAGTATGGGGGCAGAACAGCAGCAGAAACCTCACCAGAAGCGACGTTAGTCCACCATGGAGGAACTGGGTTGGGGGGATCTGTCAAGGCCATTGGCACGGCGCCGTGGCACTGGCTTC
>QEPC01005569.1:553294-573270 GCA_003113815.1 Sphenodon punctatus | reverse complement strand
GGAAAGGAACAAAAGGGTAGGGAAGGGGGGGAAAGAGGAACAAAAGGGTGGAGAACCCTGAAAAATACTCACATAAACCAAAGGAAACAACTTCTCATGGTGCCCAGAAAAATCTGAAAGGGAGATAAACCTCCCTGCAAAGGCCTCCTTAGCAGAAGCACTCACTAGAAGTGCTATGCCTTTCAGGTGAAAATACTGTCCTTTAAATAGGGTGAAGATCCTCTAAGGCAATTCATCTCACCTGTTGCAAGATGAAAAAGTAGGTCAAAAGGGGAAAAAAAAGGGAAAAAAAAATTTAAGGGAAAAAAATAAAAGGGAATGTGGCAACTGTGTATACTGTATTGCAAAAAACATCTCAATTCAACAGAATCATTTAAACCACATGGTTTGACTGAGTTGAAATGACATATCCAAAAGGCTTCTCTTTGCAAGAGTTTCTTTTCAATGTTCTCTACTCCAGAAATATGTTCTACCACCCAAAAGAATACATCCTCATTTCTATGCTGGAAGATATACTAGGAATATCAAAAAATTTGAAGCTAATGGATCTATTATTCACCTTAACCATTTCAGTAACTGCAATACAGAAAGAGTGGTTTATGCTCTTCGATGTCCTTGCAACAAGATTTATATTGGTCAGACCAAAAGGAAAGTTAAACTTCGTATAGGGGAACATTTAAATGCATTAAGAGGAAGATCATTACTGCACCATTAGTTGCTCACTATGAGGAAGTCCAGCATAGAAATGAGGATGTATTTAAAGGACAGTATTTTCACCTGAAAGGCATAGCACTTCTAGCGAGTGCTTCTGCTAAGGAAGGCTTTGCAGGGAGGTTTATCTCCCTTTCAGATTTTTTTGGGCACAGTGAGAAGTTGTTTCCTTTGGTTTATGTGAGTATGTTTTCAGGGTTTCCTTCTCTTTTTTTCCCTTCCCTACCCTTTTTTCCCTTTCCCCTTCCTCCTTTCTCTCTTCCCCTTTTTTTTCTTTTTTCTCTCTCACCTTCCCCCCCCCCGCCCCTTTGGCCTCTCTGTCATGTTTTCCTGGGTTGCACTATTCTTTCCAACTTCCCGGTTTCTTTTCCTCTCCCTTTCCCTTTCTTCCCCCCCTTCCCCCCCTCTTTTCCCCCCCTTCTTGTGTCCCCCTTCTCTTTTCTCTCTCCTTCCCCTTCTTCTCCCCCGCCTCCCTCCATCCCCCCCTCCCCGTTTTCCTTGGGGATTTCATTCTTTATGTGTTGTTCTCCCTCTTTCCCTTTCACATTTCCCCCCCCCCCTTTTTCTCACACTAAATTTTAACTGCATTTTTGGAAAGAAAGTAATGAAAATAAATTCTGCCAAACAGCTAGGAAACTGGTTTAACAATTTCTTTCTACCTTTTTCTCAGGGTGGAAAACAACTAACCTTAAATTCAGGATTCATTATGGTAGCCAAATATACTGCTGTCCTTGGATAATTCACAATGGGGGGGCAGGGGAGAGAGAAAGGTTATACTTATGTAATAAACAGTTTGGCATTATTTGCTTATTGGGCTTTACTCGGAATTTACAGCAGTGCAGCTAAGACAAGAATTTAGTCTAGTACCTCAAGGTGAAAATGGCACAAAGGAGGTATTATTATAATGAATTGTATTCCAAGTGGGAAAAGGTTTATGCTGATATTATCAGAGGAGTTTCTTATGAAATCCTCTTGTGCCTGTTTTGTTTCATTTTCCCCACACACAAACAAAAAAGTCTAGCTAATGTTGTTTCCCACAAACACAAGACACATTTGCTGTTTTGCTGTTCTTCAGTCCAAAATCCTGTCAGCCCTTCTTTCAACCCAACCATTTAAGAAAATAAATAAATCAAGGAACAGAAAGTACTCTTCCTCAAAATCAATTAAAGGAAAATTATTTTTGTCGATGACAGGACTGGAGAAAAGCTATAATGGGTATAAAATACATACCAGTGCATCTCAGGATAATGTTTCATTTTGGTTTCTCTTTAAAGTGAGCCAAGACTTTTTCAATAAGTGATGACTGCTACTATTCTGCTGTGTGTGTGTGTGTGTGTGTGGAGAGAGAGAGAGAGAGAGAGATATTTACTAAGATGGGGCAGTCTCTATTTTTTGACATTTTGCAGAATTTTAAGAACTTTGAATTGTCAAGTTAAAAATGTACCTCATGATGTAATGTTTTCCCCTCACAGAGTCAGTAAGTATAATGAACCTTAACTGGCCCCTGAAAGATGTTTAAAGATGTGGTTATTGATTATTTAAATAGAATTTACAAATTTCAGTCTGTTTTTGACATTGAAAATGCAGACATTGAGGGAAATTCCACTCTCTGTTTTAGCAGTCGGAGAGAAAAGCATGTCTAAAATAGCAGTTGCAGGTTCCATACTGGAGTGTCCAGCCCAGGAGAAGGTGGAGCAGCAGGTAAGAGATCCCAAGTTGGATTCCCTTAGTCCATGATGAGAATGTGTGTCCCTTGACCTAATGGAGGTCGAGTTTCAACAGCAAATTTCCATCTGATAGCTGATGGTTGGAAGAGATCTTAATCAAATATTTGTGGTTAGTTTTCTGCACAGCTGGCTACCTGGACAATTTAGGTCTCCACAAAGTCATCTGGCTAGCTCTCCCTGTTCCTGCATGACCCCTGCTAGCTCAGGGGGTGGGGTGGGGTAGAGGTTGGGTTAACGTTGCTTGATCTCTGAACACCCAGACCCTTTCATGACTATGCACACACATGCCTATGGACCCAACCTCTGGGTAACAGTTTCTGCCAAACGCACAGGGCAGGGAGCACCCATCAGCTAGTTCGTCATTCCAAGTACATGAGGCAACCAGGTGCTAACTGGCATGCAGGGACAAGAGTTACTGATGCCTCACAGTAGGGTAGAGGCATGGGGAGGGGAGAAAAATCTCACCCACAGGGAGGCAGGGTTTCCCTAGGGAAAACCCAAGTTCTACACCACTGATCAAGGGCATGGATCCCGCATGAGGAGAGGTTTGGTAGGTTGGGGCTCTTAAGTTTGAAGAAGAGACAACTGAGAGGAGATATGACAGAGGTCTATAAAATCATGAGAGGGGTGGAACTAATAAACAAGGAGCAGATATTTACCCTCTCAGCTAGTACTAGAACTAGGGGACACTCCATGAAATTCATGGGTGGCAAGTTTAAAACAAATAAAAGAAAATATTTTTTCACTCAGCGTATAATTGGGTTGTGGAATCTACTGCCAGAGGCTGTGGTAAGGGCAAGTACTATAGCTGAGTTTAAAAGAGGTCTGGACAAGTTTCTGGAAGATAGTAGGGATGGGCGAACAGAACGCAGTTCGGATGTTCGGTTCGAAACCCGTTCGGGTTCAATGGTTCGGTTCAGCCGAGTTTGGTTTCGCTGAACTTGGCCAAACATTCACAAATAGTGAAATCAAAACCAAAACCTAGTTTTGACCCTGGAAAGACATTTTTCCTGCCCACAAACTCATCCAAACACAACAGAGCTGTTCGGTCATTTGAGAGGTTGGATTGGATGTTCGGTTCGGACGTCCGAGCAGACCGAGTTCGGTCCAAACTCTGAACATCCGAACCACGTTTGCCCATCCCTAGAAGATTGGATAATAGCCCTGACAGGATCAGGGGACATGACACGAGCTGGGGGAAAACAACCGGGAATGAATCCCCCATTGTGACCTGTTGGGTGCTTCTCCCAAGCCACTGTGATTGGCCACTGTCAGAGGCAGGATGCTGGGCTAGATGGACCATTGGTCTGAACCAGTATGGCACTACTTATGTTCTTATGATGGCTGAGGTGTCCCACCCAGGCACCCCAATCTCCTATAAACCCCTTTCCCCATTTTGAAATTTCTCTCTCCCTTGCTTCTCTTCAAATGCAGTGCCTCAATCATTGAATGTCAGATGAGCACACACTGAGTACTGGGCTTGCAGAGTTCAGAATTGCAGACTCTCCTAGCCTGGAAGGTGGGTCCAGGCATGCGGGGTTCTTGCTCCACAACTTTTCTCTCTGGGTATTTTCAGACATTATGGGCAAGAAGCCATCATGCCCTGGGGCAAGCCCCCTCACCCCGGGTAGGAGTCTACCTGGCCTCCAAACAAATGTTCCAGAGACCAGAACTGGTGAGAGGGGCAGGGGATTTATGGATTTGGGTCCACACGTCCCCGCTCCAGCACTTCTCAGCGCAGCCCCACCTCCTCCCTGACAGGCGGTGCATCGGCCTAAGAGGCCACCACACCCACCTGGAACTGCTCTGGCTACTGGCCGGGGTTAGGTGGAGTGGGCCATCAGATGTGATGACCTGCTCTACCATGGTTTAGGGACATGTACCCTGGACCATGGCAGATCTTAACATGGGATGTGTGCTGGCTAGGAGACCAGCACACATCCCATGTTAGCCCTGCCATGATCCAGGGTTACTTTTGCTTCAATCATGGTAAACATCTGGAGGGGCGAGAGCAGACAGGACACCACTGCCTGTGGCCACGCTGGGGTAAGTTTGGCCGCGGGCGGGGCTATCACATCTGAAAATACCCTCGCTGGTGGATTTTCTGCTGTTTACATGAAGTTTCTTTGACTACAGCAACCTTAAACTTCCAGCCTTCCCATTTCCTTTCCAAAGCTCTAACAGCAGAGCTTCTTCTGGCACTTTGTATCTACTTTAGTCATGGGGATGACTATTACATATTGGTCAGGTAGTGGCTTGTAAATCAGTACCTTGAAAGTGTCCTTCTGTAGTTCAGCTGCTCTCTTTTGGACAGCTGTGTCTAGAGTCCTCAGTTCTATCCCACCCTCTGCCTGCCCACCTGAGCCCCTTTCTAGCTACTGGCTTATAAAATGAGTGCACATTTACACATACAGTTTTTCCTCATTTTAAATCCAAGAAAGGGATTTAGACAAGAACACCAAGAAATCAAATCCATAGCAGGTACAACAAACCTTCAAGCTCTCAATCCAACCACCTGGTCCATAACAATAAAAAAAAAAGATGATTGTGTAATTGTGCATCTAAGACAAAGTAAATAATATGCTAAATGTGACTTTGCCACTGTACCTTGAAATGAAGTATCCATGGCTGAAGAATACAAACAATGGAACTGATCCAATGGCCCACGGATCCTCCACCTGTTTGCACTGCGCACATGTCCGTGGTTTCCGCACAGCAGTGTGCCGACAATGGAGGTGCGTGAGGTTCCTATGTGGGTGTGTGCACGCGCACCCTCAATGTCAAACACAAAGAAAATAATAAAGCTTTTGGATGAATTATCTTTAATTAATAATCTTTACCCATTAAAGTCTTCATATCATTCGGGACAAAATGTTACCCATATGATCTGCACACTGTCGGAAGGCAGTTGTGTTAGTTACCTGCAAGTCTCTGACAATGCTTAGTTTAGGGGTGGGACAAAACAACTGTTCTGTTTCCGCAGAATATTTCCATTCAAACTAAAGAGCTCCCCTGTTTTTCAACTTGAATTCAGATCGGAATCTTTATTTTTCCCCACAGCCACTTCCTCAATTCTAAAACTACAGATCAGCCACTGGGTGTTTTTAGGCAGACAGCAGGCTGGCCACATCAGAGTGCTCTGGGGGTGTCTGCCCGCAACCAGCCCCGCCTGGGTTGTGTTTACACAGACCTGGTGGTTGCCATGGCCTACAATCCACCTGCGCGGCACCTTCTTCCCCACACCATAGAGTTGGGGGCAGATCACCCGAAGCTCTAGGCTGCCACTTGCAACTTTGTGGTGTTGCCTAAGGCAAATGCCATATGAGAGCAGAGCTGTAGCATCCATCCCCTGAGGAGACAGGCCACAGCTCCACCTCAGATGAGTGTCCCGGGTTTGGGTGGTCTGCTCCACTAGCAATATTTCACAGCACTGCAAGCTGGGCCAGCCTGCTCCACCTCTGCTCTGCCTGCACATCTTGTCTTCTGCCTTTAGACAGATGGGCCACCTGGGAGTGAGGCAGAGCAGAGGCAGGGCTGCCATCCATCTGATTACACCCACTGTCTTTAATTCCTTCTTTCCTAGGATTATTATTCAGTGGTTCAAATCTTCATTACCCGTGAAGCATAAAAGAGAATCAGAGAGAACTCATCCCACTATTCTTCTGGTGTTCAAAATAAAGGAATGATGAACCGTTCCCTCCTTAGACTGACTCTCTGGATTGATCTCTGGCATTGGCTTCTGTCTGATCCTGATTCAGATTTCCCCCATCTGGATTTGGTCTCTTGGATCCAAATTACATATCACAGCCGAGCAACGGGGAACCCAGGCTCCCCAGCACTCTCGGCCAGTTCCTGTGCCTTGCAAAGGCTGTTTCCCCACCGACAGCACCTCTGAATGGTGGACCACTCAGCTGACATGGCAGGCTGCTGCCATTCATATGGGCTGGGGATGGTGGGTGTAGGCTCACACACCCTTTTTTGGCTGCCCCCGCATGTTGTACTGTTTTTGCCAGTGCTCTGGGAGTTGTCAAGTGTGGGGTCTGTGTGGGTCACAGGAGTAACACACTCACCCACACCACCTTCACATGGGTGTTTGGGTGGGTGGTTGGTGGGTGGACATGGGTAGTTGTGTCTCATTTAAAAATAGCCTTGGATACAAATTTGCCACATGAAAAAGTCCGTTTTTATGGCCAAACAAAAAATGGCCATTGTGCATGTGCAGAATTGGCCTCAATGGCCATTTGTCCACATTATTTTGTCCAAACCGATTGGACCTCATGAAATTCCCAGTTCTGATGCAATTGGAACCAGGAAAAAGATTTTCCTTTAACACAAGTTTAGTGATAATGGCTCTTATAACGTCTTGGACCCATGCATGGGTTCATGACACTTGGCATCTTCCATGCTATCTTTCAAAGGCAATATAATTTCATGGAAGTTGAAATTAATCTTAAAAAAAGATTTTGTTGAAGAAGGAGGTTCTTTGTGGTTAAAAGAACAGAACAGTCACATGGGATTTCTTGTTTCATACCCTTCTTTTTGATGCATACTCTTTTGAAGACTTTTAGCAAATGATTCTCTGTCAAGAAATCTGTGCTTTGGTTTCTCATCTGCAAAATGGTGACACTCATCCACAGCATCCTGTTATAGCAAACCTTTTTATTCTTAAGCCTTTTGTTCAATGTAGTGAAGGGTTTGTAAAAGTGAAAGGATGATCAAAATGCCAGAGAGGGATCTGACAATAGCAGTCAGTCGAGGACCTGCTATAATGAAACAAAGGGCATTTATACTGAGAGCGGACAGTAGTCCCCTCCCTTTATGTGAATTGGCTATGCTGCTATCCTCACCAGGTGTTTGTACTCTGCCTAGTTCAATGGGATTGTGATCTCAAATTAAGCCTTCATAAGAACATAGAAAGTACCACCAGTGGTCAGATCAAAGGTCCATCCAGCCCAGCATCCTGGCTTCAACAGTGGTCACCTTTGGTTGCTTCAAGAAAGCACATCACGGGTCATAATGGAGTGATCCATTTTATGCTGGTCACGCCCATCTCCTGACAGTATGTTTACCTGACCAACTTGACTTATATTCATTTATGGACCTACCCTCTTTCTGGACCTGTCCTCTAAGAACTTATCCAATCCTTTAAAAAAAATCAGTTGTACTGTTGTTGTATTATGATAGTTCTAGTAGTTTAAATGCAAACCAATTCTATTCTCCTTGAAGCTGCTGGGAATTTTGTCACCAGAACAAGATCAGACCTTAGAGTGATGTGAAAATGACAAACACTATTTTGGGCAAAATAATGGTGCCACCCTGCCTGCCTCTGAAATATTGTTTTATGATTGTATTTTAACAATTACTAAACTTTTCAGATAAAATTACTAAAGAACAAAAGTATTTTTCATCTCTGGAGTCCTTTCATGAGAAGCCTCAAGAGAAAGCTCATACCTGTAGGTAACATATTAAACTGAAGGTTAGAAAGAGGACAGAAATTGAAGGTGAATTCAGTGAGATTTCTAACACAAACATAGAAATTAAATATTACGAGCGAGACTGTACTGTTGGAAGAGGCTTGCAATGAAAAGAGAATCTAAATTGTGTGCCTTTCTTAAATTACAACCTAAGAACATAAAAAAGTATGTGCTATTATTTTTTCATAGTTAGTAACACCATTGTAAATTGTGCTTCCATTGATTGAAAAGGGATTTTTGTCTTTCTTTGTCATGATGTGCCGAGTTCAGCGCTGGCAGTAGGGATGCCCACAGCGGTTCCGGCGGGGCCCGGGAAGTCCCGGAAGGTTGAATGACAATGCAGCAGGGGTGGAGCCTCCAAACCCCACCCTGCTGTCAGGAAGCAGGGAGGGGGAGGAGTGAGGCAGCACTGCAGCTGAGCCCAGTGGGGCGGAAGCGCCGCAGCGTTCAGCCCGCTTATAGGCACGGCATGGCAGGGCAGCATTGAGTACATAAGGCCGTCACACCCCACACTGTCTTGCTGGTGATAAGAGTACTGTAAGGACCGGTCCCTTGTGTGGATTCTTGGAGAATACTTGAAGTGACATGCGAGTGTGGAGTGATAGCATGTGTGGTGTGAAGCGTGTGTGTGTGGAGTGAGCGCAAGACTGTGTTGGAGTGTAAGGTACGTGGTGTAGCCTTGTCTTCCCTTCTCGTTATTTGGGCCCCACCCCCCTTTTGTGTTCCTGAGTGTGGGTGCGGGTTCCTGCCTTCCCTTTCCTCCCTGGCCTACAACTCCGGTCCTCACCCGTCCACACCTACACACACACCCTTTATTCTCCTTGGTGTGTGAGAGAGGGGTGTTTGTGGAGTAACGTGTGGCTCAGGGAGCTGTACAGTCGATCACCCCTTCCCTGTGATAATCTGGCCTTCTTCCATACGGGAGTTATAGGGCCAACTAAGATCCTGAGGGATTCCCTTTCTCCCCAGTGGGTGTTCAGCTCAGCGATTGTGTGAGGGCTGTGTGCCCTTTCTATCCCCTCTTCCTATCACCCTTCCCATTCCTAACATTCTTTTCCTTCTATGTTTTTAAGAAACCTATTGTGCACTGGTTGTTTTGTGTCACAGTTAAGTTTTTCCCTCATGATTGCTCAGAATTCAGAGATCTTTGTTTCTCCCATGTAAAAAAAACCCTCCAGTGATTATTTCCTCCCCTGAGCCATATTTTAAATAATGAATTGGAAATAAAAGTTAAACAAAGATTTCAGGAAAGGGGATTGCAAAGTCCTGATCATTTTTCATTTTCTATCTGGAAGTAATCAAATTTTTAGAAGTTTTTTGTGTGTGATGGGAAAAACAAATATTTTGTTTCTCCTTCTCACTCCTCTTGCTTTTTCACCATCAAAATAATCCGCTATTCACTTGAAACTGGCATCTATTGGCTTCACTGGTTTTAGTTCAGGCTCCACATCCCCTGGCTACTTACTGTACTGGCTAACACTACAAGGCTCCACCCACTTCCTGTTGCATGCAGGAAATTAGAACATTGTCCTCCAAACTTTTTGCCTAGCCTTATATTGAGACTTAAATACCATCCCATAACTCAAAACAGAAACAAAGGCATGTAGAGTATACCAAATAGCAAATACCAATAGGGGTTGCAGATCGCAATCCCATATTCAGATGATATGACCCCGCTTGGTTTAGGAACCTGTAGGTTAGAGACTGCGTAGCCCTGTATGTCTCGATGTGAAGTCTGGGTAGGCTGAATGCAATCCAGCGTCTTGCCTCCCAGTCATTCCCCCATTGTGTTAGACAGAATTAGAACATAAAAAATCCTCCTGGGTAAGATTCTACCTTTTCATTAGCTCTGTGAAGTTCTAGGCACACCAATGCTACTGTATGAATTATAATTATAATCATCATCGTAAAGTACTGTGTACTTGAGCGGTGTTCTTTCTGCAATGAATATAATATTTGGGGTTTCATTACAAGTGTTTTTTTTTCACATCTGTAATTATTATTCCAGTCACATGCAATGAGCAAATAAGTGAAATATTTTCATTCAGGATAATAAAGCTAACACAGAAGCACAATAGATGTAATGGGCTGGAAATCTACATACTCTATACATGTCTGGATCCATTCTTTAAGTGGATTATTATTTGATTAGCTACTCATTTCCACTCTCAACGATAAGATCCCTTCTCTAATAGAATAAATCAGGCAGCATGTTTCACAGGGTGCTGTCAAAGTATTGCTGATGAAACACAACTTCCCACATTCCTTGCATAATCTCATTGCTTCATGCGATGTGATTGACACACCTTACCTTCCTTTTGCCTCCTTCTCATTTCTAATGCATGGATGTTCTGCAGTCATTAAACTCCTTCCGAGTTTTTCTTTCATAGACTTCCCGCTGCGCCACACAAGCTTCAGACACCATTACTCACGTAAAGGCTGCCATAAAAATTTGATTATATTTAGTCCTCAGTTATTGAGGTGGAGCCGTGGAATCCACGCAGGACTTCTTGGGCATTTAGGAAACATGAGGGGGATTCAAAGATGTGTTTTCTTTAACAAACAATTATTTGTGAAAAGACATGGAAATCCCAGCTTATTATGGGAATCTGAAGCATAGTATATTAAAAAGGGAGAATGGGATAGCCTTAATACGGGATCTGCTGTCTGGTAGGAATTTGGAATTTGAAAGAGAATTCTTCAATAAAATTGAATCATTATTCAATTATTCAAGGACATTCTTTCTTAAAGAACATATCCAAGATTCTATTCTGCAATCTGATTCTGTTAACTCCCAAATTGGCATAACTAACAAAATTAGACCATTAGATTTTAGACAAAGAATATCAGCTCCTCTGCCATTCCTTAGAGAGGCTGTCATCAACTCGCAGAGCTGCAGAAATCATAGACTCAGAGCTAAAAAGAATCTCAATGGCCACCCCATCATTTCAGGAGATGACCCGATTGTCTCACTCCCTGATTGGCCTCAACTTGCCGACAGCTCCTGCAAGAAAGTACAGGAAGTAGCTATGACAGGATGGTTAATGTGTCTTCCTTGCTGTAGTACTCACAAATGCTCTTTGACCTGTGCTTCTGTTTATCATGGACTTGGTTCTCTTTGTCTTCTCTGCCTTGTCCTGCTACCCTGTGTCTCATTTGTAAGTAACTCTGTCTGCTGTGCCTGCTCTGCTCTTCTGACTTGCTCATGTGGAAAATTTGTATCTAGGGATATTTTCAGATGTGATGCTGCCACAGTTGGCCACGCTAATTCTGATGTGGCCCCCCATGCTGGTGTCATGTCTCTTCCCACCCACCAAATGTTTGCTGCAGGCAGGAGCAGAGTTTATCCCAGACCATGGCAGGACTAACTCCGGGATGTACGCTGGACTCCCTGCCAGTGCACATTTATTTATTCATTAAAACATTTTTACCCAGTCCCTCCTGCCCCAGGCAGTTCGGGGCACCTTACAATACAGTAAACAAATATAAAAAACTTAAAGTATCACAATTAAAACACATTAACACATTGAAAAGGGAAGCACTAAACAACAAACCCTCCCCATTCCTTAACCCACTCCCCCCTATCCTCCACCCCTCCCCCTCCCATCCCACCCTCCACCCCATCTCCCTCGCCAAAAGCCAGGCAGAACAGCCAGGTTTTACACATACAACAGGAGGAGGGGAGATCCGGGGCCACTCAGGCCTCCACCAGGAGGGAGTTCCACAGTCTAGGTGCAGCCACCGAGAACACCCTCTCCACAGTGGCCCCATGGACCAACACAGGGGACCTCAAGAAGGGCGCTCCCAGACCACTCCAGAGCACAGAGAGCGAGGCAGTCCCACAGGTAAGTTGAACCAAGGCTGTATAGGGATTTACAGGTCAAAATCAATACCTTGATTCGAGCCCGAAAGACTATAGGCAGCCAGTGCAGAGCCCAGAGCACCAGTGAATATGTTCATGGAGACCTGTCCTCGTAACATACAGGTTTGGGAGAAGGACACTGAGTGGAGCTGAGGAGAAGGAACCTGCAGGCATGTGCTGTGGAGGGCAGGGACTCTGCATTTGGAGGGGTGCCACAGACCTCCTGTGGGCTTGGGTGGTGGCAGGGGAACTACGAATTCGGATGGTCAGGTCTTCTTGACCTTGGGAAGAGGGGACAGGAGGTGGGCCTTATTGGGCTCATAGCAGCTTCCCCAAATGCCAATGTTTATATGATCCCCTTTCTGGTTGGCAGAGTGGTCTGGAACCAGGTTGAGAGGAGTAGGCAGCATTTGAAGGACAGTAGAGGGGAAGTAACCTAAAAGCATGTGCTGGGGGGGTGGGGGGGGGCTCTTTTTGTCAGAGAATTTCCAATTTTTTGTCTAAAAAAAATAGAAACCCTGATTGTGAGGCAGGGGAGAGAGGAAGTCTTGTCCCTTCAGCAGTCAGTTCCAGGAGGAATGGAGCAATGCAGGGATTCTGCCTGTAGCAGAAGCAACAGCAATATCCCCTAAAGACCGCCACACCAGACAAGAGTTCCACATACTTGAAAGGTTTCAGAGGAGAGCAATGAAGATAGTCAGGGTGTGTGAAATTGGAGCTGAAATTAGTAGGGGTGGGAATTCCGGTTCTCTAGAGATCTGATATTGCCGGTATTTGGGTGTATCGGCTTCATCCGATAAATCCGATATTGAAGTCAATAGCTGCAATGTAAAAAATCTGGTACCGCGGCCAATGTTAAAAATCCAGTGTGCTGTTACCAGTAAATCTGGTACCTGGGAGATCTGATACCTGTACTTCCAGTATCTGGTATTCTCCCCGGTGTCCCACCCCTAGAAATTAGTACCCACAAAAACTGGTATGACATTTTAAATTGTGATGCCTGATTCATTTTGGGCACATTGGGTACTAAACTGCAGTTGGTGCAGAACACATCAGCCCACCTTCTGGTTGGGGGTTGGTCGCTGGGATCACATTATACCAGTGTTCTGGAATCTGCACTGGTTGCCAATAGGTTTCTGGGCACAAATCAAGGAGGTGGGTTTGACGCATAAAACCTAAACGGCTTGGGCCCCAGGTGTCTGAAAGATTGCCTCCTCCTTTATATTCTGTTGTGGCCTCTGAGTTCTGCTGAGTGTGCCCACTTTGTGTATCAGCTGCCCATTAGTTTCATACAACAAAGGCATACAGAGAGGCATTCTCAATGACTGCTCCACATTTATGGAACTGTCCACCCTCCCGCCCTGGAGATCTGCCTAAGTCCGAGCCTCCTTGAGCTTTTGGAAGAGATGTAAGACCTTTTTGTTTGGCCACATGTTTGAAGGGCTGGGATAGGTTTGGGTGGGAAAGGGTGAAGAGGTTAGGGGGAGGGTTTGTGGGTGGGGACTGGGATGTATTTTTAATTGTTAGTATATTTTTTTACTTATGTTTTTTATGTGTTAATTATAAAAAAAACATAACAGGAACCTATTTTGTTTTTGTTTTAAATTAATTTTCATTTTTTAAAAAAAATCTATTCATTTTCTGTTTAAAACTAAATTTGTTCTAGTTACTAAATTTTTTCCCATTGTTTTCAATGGGAATCATTTTGCAGTCTTGCATTCACTTAAATTCACTTTGCCTCTCTGAGGGTGTTTTTAATTGTGCATGAAATTTGCAGGTTGCCTCAATCTCGATCACAGGGATTCCTCAGCATATGCACAAGTGCCTTTCACACGTTCCCCCTCATGTGAGAGAAACTCACATGGTACCTGTAAAGCTACATTTTGGCAATGGCAATTGAAGCAAATGGCAGTTAAAATTCCATTTAATTGGATTCAGTTGGATTTATTGGATTCAATTAACTGGATCATGTGAATGGTTTCAAAATGGCAATTGGAACAAACATGATTTTGTTCGAGTGGCGTTTAGACGTTAATCCACGTCTTTTGCACACAGGTTGGGAATACGCATTCTGGAACCCTCGGTAACCCTGTCTTGTGACTGCTCCTCCCCTCGGAGTGCTTTGCAGCCTGGAAACCCCCTGTCTTGTGACTGATTCCCCTCCCCTCGGAGTGCTTTGCATTCTACTAGTTGCATAGACTCCAAATTGGGAGAGCAGGGAACGAAGACGCATGTGCTCAACTGAATTTTGTTTGCTTTCACTTCTGTTACCTCTGTTACTAAAACCAATGTGAGCAAATTAATTTTTGTAGCAGAAGTAACTAAAACGAATTGCACATCACTACTGAAATACTGGTTTTTCATGACTGAGTTAGCATTATTTTTGAAGCCATTTTATCAATTACCAATTTACCATTTTTTCTGTCTATTTCTGTTCATCTATTGATATATGTCAGAAAGACACCAAGATGATAAATTGGATTGGGTCAGTAAAATGGTAAACAGAAAAATAGAAAGTCAATAATCTGGTAATTATAATATTTGGTATTTGGGGTCAAGTATCTGCCCTGGTATTAGGCTACCAATCAGGCACCTGATGTGCTACCTGAATTTTCAAGCATTGCCCACAGTACAAAATTTTCTACCCATTTCTGCTCTAAATGGAATATAAGTCCTACGAGGAAAAACTGACAGATTTGGGCATGTTTGGGCCTAGAGATCTATAGTTTAAAAATGACGGAAATCTTCCTTTCTGTTAGAACACGTCAGTATTGTAACAAGCTGCCTAGAAAGGTTATGGAATCACTTTTTCTGGAGGTTTTAAAGAAAAGACAGGACAGGTGTATGTCAGGGATGCTTTAGCTATAGGAAATTAGGTGAGAGGCACTGTAGGTGGGGGGAAGTGGTCTTTGAAAGTGACATTCCCCGGCCGGAACTACTGTGAAGCTGGGCTCTGAAGCAGTCCTGGGCTGGGGTTTGTCACTTTTTTTAATTTTTATATCCAGCAATAATAAAATACCATAGGTGCATAGTACAATTCTCACATTTCCTTCTTATACAAGTACATAATATCACTTAAGCAGTGTGATCTGTTATTCCAATTCTCATTGTCGCTTACTACTGTTGTGAATGTCTCTTTGTGTTCTGCAAATTCCAATATGTTTCAAGATATTCCCCCTATTAGGAATATCTCCTGTATAACTTAACATTAATTCCCCACCCTAAAACTAACCTAACCAAAAACTTTTTGACCAGTTTCATGCCACACTGTTACCAGTTGTTTTCATATATAAAAGTCAAATAGCTATGCATTTTCATCTCTCTCTACTTCTTCTCTCTGCATTACTTTCATGCACGGGAGCCATGTCGCTACAAAGTCCTTTTTTTTTTTTTTTATCGTGTATTCCGGCAGAGATTTTCTCCATTGAAAACATGTACCACATTTGATTAATCCATTCCAAAAAGGTAGGTCCCTTTTCTGCTTTCCATTTTCTAGCTATTAAACTGATGACTGCTAGGCACATTTTGTTTGCACGAGTCCGCATGCCTCTGAATCAATTGTAAGTCCGGGTAGATATCCAATAGTCCAATATCTGGAGTGAATGGTATTAATGTTCCCGCAACCCTGCTCATACAATTCCATATATCTCTCCAGAATGGTTGTATTACACTACAATCCCACCAACTATGAAGATATGTGCCTCTTTCCTTACAACTTCTCCAGCAGAGACCCCCACCGCTTTTTTCAATTTTCTATAGTACCTCATAACCAATTTTATTTGAATTTCTCTAAATTGCAATGCTGGGGCACATTTACGCATGTGGCCCCAGATCACCACCTTATGTTTTTTGTCCAAATTTCTATTTAAATCTTTATTCCATTTATTAATATATTTGTCTTCATTTTGAAACCATATTATTTTCCGTTGTCCATAAATTCTTGACAATCTACCCCTGTTGGCTGTATAATCAAACAGATTTTCTTCTATGCTCTGGTCCCTGCTGAAGTGTTTGATTTCCTCTTTAGCTGTAAAGAGGCTTTTCAGTTACAAGTATTGAAAGGTATTAACTTCACTTTGTAGTAATTCTTCACATTTTTGGTGTGTTGTAAATTTCCCCTACTGGAATAAGTGTTCTGCTCTTGTAATTCTCTTTTCCCTTAATTTATTTTGCAGTTCAGGTGCCCATACTATTTCTTCTACCTGGTACCTTCTGATATCTGTGTAATGTGATATATCTTTCATTTTTTTAAGTACTGACCCCCCAATACTTCATCGCAGTCCCTGCAAATGGGTGTTTGTTCCATATTTGTCATTTTATTTTCCCGTTGTCTGTTAAGTATTGTCTGAAATTTTCTATACTTAGCACCATCGCTTCCATCTTTGTCCACTGAGGAGCTTTATCCATATTATACCAGTTGGGTAGCACATTCAATGCTGCTGCTCTGTGGTACATTTGCAGGTCTGGGAGATTAAGTCCTCCCATATCTTTGGGCCCATGAAGTGTTTGCCTACAGATTCTGGATTTTTTATTACCCCATATAAATTCTAAAAGGATCTTGTTACATTGATTGAAAAAAATCTTTGGAATCATTACTGGGATTGCCATAAATTTATATAATATTTTGGGGAGAGTAATCATTTTTAAAATATTCATTTTGCCTAGCCATGAAATAGCTAGATTACTCCAGGTTTGCAGTTCCTCTCTTATTTGTTTAAGTAAAGGAGGGTAATTTTCTTTATATAGATCCTTGGTTTGTTGAGTGATCTGTACCCCCAGGTATTTAATACTAGTCTCCATTTCAGGGAAGGGTAGTATTTGTTTAATTTGTTTAATTTTATATTTTATTCCTCCTTCTGCTCCTGATATTAAGTGTGGGTTTTCCTATAGTTTATTTTGTACCCCGAGATGTTTCCGAATTCTTTTTTTTGTTTAAGTTTTTTTTATTAATGAATAAAAGAAACAGACAGCGACCATTAACACTCCATCACTACAATACAAAAAAGTTAACATTTGGTCTACTGCATTACAATTAATATTAGCAACAATATTTTAACCGGGGACGTGAAGAGAAGAGAAGAAAAAAAATTCTCACAGTATATCTTTAGTTCATTTCAGGATCAAGTCTCTGTATAGTCATCGCCTTCGGAGTCAGTATTTTTCATGTTTTCATCTGTAGGTTTTTAGTCCAAAGCACTTATCACAGGTGTCCATGTCTGTTCGAAGGTAGTCATTACATCATGTAGATGGGCATGCATTCTTTCCATAGTGTACATGAACCATATTTTCCGATACAGCTCTTCCAATGACAGTTCCTCAGCCCCCTTCCAGTGTTTAGCTATCACTGCTATTGCAGCGAGGCATACTATTTTGCAGGAATTCTGACACCTGAGCATATTTTTTGTTTTAGGGTATAAACCCAGCAGAGCTAATTCCATTTTCTGAGGGACAACTTCCCCCGCTATTTTGTTTAATAGTCTCTATACCTTGCTCCAAAATAGACACACATTCGGGCACTCCCACCAACAATGCTTGTAGGTGCCTATTTCACCACACCCCCTCCAACATAACACTTTCTTTAATGAACTTGAGAATTTTAGTCTTACTGGGGTAAGGTAATACCTTAAAGACAGTTTAACTTGAATTTCTCTAATTTCTAGGGAAACCATGCATTTATTCATATGGTGCCATATCTCCCTTTCATGTTCATGCCCTAAGGCTAAGTTTGTGTCTTTCCTCCAATCTTCTATATACTTTACAGGTGCTTTGTAGTATTATTTCTTTATATATTCTTCCCAATCTTCCTGAAGATTTATTTTTTTTGAATAATAACCTTTCAAGCTTAAGTGGCTCCCAGCTAAAATTTTCAATGTTATTTGGGGCATTAGCTAGGTCTTTTAATTGAAGATACTGGAGAGTATTTATTTTTCCTTGCGTAATTTCTTCTATTGTATCTCTGGTAAGAAATCTTCCTCCTGAAAAAAGTTGCCCCATTCTTACTATCCCCTTATTTCTTAATAATTTCCTTAGCCCCGGTGCTAATTCTCTTTCCCTAGCCGTCATTGAATCTAGTGGAGTGAAGGGGGAGTATTCTCCACTCAACCCCATTTTTTTCCTCAACACATGCCAGCTCTTACAGAGTACTCCTACAAACAGGTGTTCTCGTCTTATCTCCACCGGCATTTTTCCATGGTCCACTAGGAGTTCCTTTAAATCTTTAGACTGAGTTAATTCTTTTTCTAGCCTAGCCCATTCCGGTGCATTGATTTCTTGATACCAGTCATATATCCCCAGAGTAATTGCTGCTCTGTGATATAATTTTAGGTTAGGTACATTCAACCCCCCTTTATCTTTGAGCTGCATCAGTGTGGCCCTCCTAATTCGTGGTTTTCTACCATTCCACACCAGGTCTTTTACTAGATCATCATTAAGCTTGAAAAAGGCATCAGGTAATGCAATCGGAACTGCCATTAGCTTATAAAGCAGCTTAGGCAGCACCAACATCTTATACATGTTAATTCTGCCCAACCAAGATACCGCCATCCTGCGCCATGGCTGTATTTCCTCCCTTAATTGTTTTATCATCGGATGGAAATTTGCTGTGTATAAATCTTTAGGGGTTTTCATGAGGACTACCCCCAAATATTTTATCCCTGCGTTTGTTATAGGAAAGGGTGACATTTCTTTCAACTGCTTGTCCTGTTCAATTCCAGAGCTATAGGCTAGAGACAGAGATTTATCTTTATTTATTGAGTATCCCGAAATGTTCCCAAAAGCTTCCATAGTCTTTATTAATTCTGGCAATGTTTTCTCTGGTTCTGTTATGTATAGCAGGAGATCGTCTGCATATAAAGATAATTTGCATTCATTGGTTCCTATTTTAACACCTTTAATTTTTTCGTTTTGCCTTATCGCCAAGGCTAACATTTCAATGACCAGATTGAAGAGCAATGGGGAAAGAGGACACCCTTGCCTCGTCCCTCTTTGCAAATTAAATGACTCTGTGAGTTCCCCATTGATTAAAAGCCTAGATTCCGGTCTTCTATATATTGCACGGAGCCACTTTGAAAAGTTACCAGTTATGTCCATCCTTTCTAAAACTCTAAATAAGCACTTTGGTTCAATAAAATCAAAGGCCTTCTCCGCATCAGCGGAGATGACCATAGCTGGGGTTTTTTGCTTGTTCAATGCGAATATTATATTAATAGCTTTCCTTATGTTGTCCCTGCCCTGTCTACCCGGTATGAAGTCTGTCTGATCTCTGTGTACTATTTCCTCACTTATTGATTTTAGCCTGTCTGCTAAAAATTTTGCAAAGATCTTGTAATCACAATTCAGCAGAGATATCGGTCTATAGCTTCCACAGCAGTCCGGATCTCTTCCTGGTTTTGGGATTACTGTTATGACCGTTTTGTAAAAATTTTGCTGCATTATGTTCTCAGCTAAAATGTTATTAAACACTGCTGTTAAATGGGGTGCCAGGATATCTGCAAATGACTTGTAGAACTCACTAGGGAACCCGGCCGGCCCTGCCGCCTTATTGTTTTTTGCTGCTATTATTGCCTCACTTACTTCTTTAATTGTAATGTCTGCATTTAAAAATGCTATTTGGTCTGTATTCACTCTGGGGATTTGTAGTGTCTCCAAAAATTTTAGTATCTCGGAGTCTTTCGGGTTGTTGGAAGTGTAATTTTTTTTATAGAATTCCAGAAAAACCCTTTTCATATCTTGTCGCTCTGTTCAGTATTTCCCCTTCTTGTCAATGATCCTAGCTATGTGGGCCTTACTTTGTCTTTTCTTTACTAAGTTAGCCAGTGTTCTCCCTGCCCAATTGTTGTGTTCATAGAAGTGGAATCTTATTTTCCTCAGTTGGTTTTTAGTTTTCTCTAGTTCTATGATGTTTATAATTTCTCTGCTTTTAATAATTTGCAGCCTCAAGTCCTTAGTGGACCTAATTTTGTTTAAGGCCTCTAGTTTTTGTAATTCTGCGTACGCCTCCTTTTTTCCCTACCTTTTATCCTTTGTTATTTTCACATTTAGCATGATTATTTCACCTCTAATTACAGCCTTTGCTGCCTCCCATGATGTAGCCGGAGAATCAACTGTACCCAAATTAAGCTCAAAGAACTCTAGCAAGAGCTTCATTAATTGATCTCTGTTTTCCTTATTCTTGAGCAAGTTTCTGTTAAGCTGCCAATTATT
>QEPC01005569.1:499667-551717 GCA_003113815.1 Sphenodon punctatus | reverse complement strand
GGGAAAGAGCAACCGGGGTTTTAGGTTCCTTTCAATCAGCTCTCCGAAGTACTTGCCCCATCTCATTCTTTTTCTTATTGTCTCTGCAGCATAATCAGGGACTATTCTTATATTTTTTTGTTGGAATTGTAATTTTTTCTTGGCCCTGGCTACTCTAAGAATTTCTTCCTTGGTGCTATAGCTGAGGAACTTAATTAGAATTGGGCAGGGGGGGGATCTGTATCCTTCTGTGGAGGGCTCCCTATTCTGTGAGCCCTTTCAATTGAGGCAGTGTGAAATTGAGCTTCTCCTGGAAAGTTTTCTTTTAGTACAGACCAAACTATTTCATTTATTTTTTCCATGGCCCCAGCCTCTTTTATGCCATTCAGCCTTAAGTTCCCTCTTCATGAGCAATTTTCCAGGTCCTCACACTTTGCAAGCAGAAAAGTAGTCTCACCTCTCCATTTCTCTAACTGCTCCTGGGTAGAGAGGGACTGATCTTCCAACTGAGAGATTCTTCCTTCAGCTGCCTGCACTCTCTTCACTATCCCTTCCATCCTCCTGTTGACATCTTTCTTTCTTCATTACCTGTCTCCTTCCCCTGCCGCAGCTCAGCGGGCTGGCTTTTGTGACAGAACCTCTCCAGAGCGTTTGTTTGTGAAAGCTTCTGGCGAGGTTTGCATCTACCAGCTATTTCTGATCAGTTTAAGGATTTTTTTTCTATTTTTTGACTGGCTTTTTCTGCTTTTTAGAGCTGGGGGTGCGGAGCTCGGGCTGCTTCCAGCCGCTTGCCCTGACACATGCGCAGATCTCCATCTCCGAATTCTTATATGAGTTTTATTAAGGGAAGAACTGATCTCTCTGGATCTGCCAAAAAATAGTCATATCGTTGGTGTATAATACCACTTTGTGTTGTGTGTTCCCCGTGTTGATTCCTTGTATATCCTGCTCTTGCCTGATTGCCAGCACCAGAACCTCTAGCAAGATATCAAATAGGAGGGGGGGATAGTGGGCATTGCTGCCATGCTCCTGTTTCCAAGGCAAAAGGTTGGGACAATGTGTCATTTACCATAAGTTTAGCAACTGGCTTCAAATATATTGCCTTCAACCACTTAACAAAATTGCCCCTAAACCCCATTTTTTACAATGTGGCCATTAAACATTTCCTCTCAATCGAGTCAAAGACTTTATGTGCATCTGCTGATACTATTATCAATGAAATCTTCTTTTCTTGGATATAATGTACCATATTAATCACTCTCCTGATGTTGTCTGTGCCCACTCTATTGGGTATAAAACCCATCTGGTCAGGGTGGATAATTTCTGTTATTACAGCAGCTAATCTAGTTGCCAGGATCTTAGTGAATACCTTACAATCTACACTGATTAAGGATATTAGCATATAGTTATCACATAATTCTCTAGGTCTATCTTGTTTGTGGATCAATGTAACTGTGGCTTCATAAAATGTATCTTGCATTCGTTCCTCTATTAATATTCCATTATAGAGCTCGGTTAAATATGGTTTAACATCTGCAAATGTTTGATAGAATTTAGCAGGCTAGCTGTCTGGTCCACTTGCTTATTATTATTATTATTATTATTATTAACAAACATTTATATAGCGCCAGCAGTGTACCTGGCTTAATTTTTTGCTAAAGATTTAATTGTTGCCTGTACTTCTTCTGTTGTTATTGGGGCATTAAAAAAAACTACATTGCTTTGCATTTATTTTAGGGATATTATATTTTCCTAAGAAATTCTTTATTTTTTCAGAGTCTGCCTGCTTTGATGTGTATAACTTAGAATAAGAATCTAGAAAGGTGGACTGAATGTTTTTTGTTTTTGTGTGTTTATGCATCTCTGATTGTATTTCTGTGATATTTGTACTATTTCTTGGCTTTTTTACTAAGTTTGCCAGAGCTTTTCTGGTTTTATTTCCATTTTCAAAATAAAATCCTTTTATGTATTTTAACTGTTTCACTGTATTCTCTACTTCATGTGTGTTAAAGTTTTCACTCTGGCCAGTTCACTTTGCAGTAATGGGGTAGGGTTATTTTTATTTAAATTTTCCATCTTTTTTAATTGCATGTAAAGATCTGCTATATAGGCTCTTTATTTTTTCTTCTTTTGAGAACTCAGAGAAATACATGTTCCTCTAATTGTGGCCTTTGCTGCTTCCCATAGTGTATGTACTGAGCTGACTGAAATTTCATTTAATTCAAAATATTCTTTTAAATGTTCAATCAAGGCCTCTTAAGGAGGGACTTGGGGGAGAGTTGCCTTGGGTGGTAGAGACTTGGTCGGGGTAGTTACCCAACCCGAGTCCCGTTACAGAGCTGCCTGAGGGAGTGAGAGTGAGTGGGGACTGCATGTGACATCTGAGTGAGGATGAGTCGGAGCTGTGTGGGGGCCTGCTGCGGGTTGTCTGGGAGATGGACAATTGCAATCAGTTGTCTCAGAGTACCAGGTACGGCCCCGCCCATCATCGCTGAAGCCCTACTTGAGTTAGCGAAGTGCCTGCTGCAGCACCGTACACGCGTGCCATAGTCAGCATGCCTAAGGACTGTGCACGCAAGGGCACACCCTTGGGTGCGCAGCCTTAGGCGGAGGCCGGGGCTGGCCAGGAAACGCTGCTGCAAGAACTGTATTTTGGAAAACCCGGAGGATATTCGGAATAGGAATTTATTGTCTTATTAACTGTTTTACATTTTGTTTTATGTTCTTTGATAGTTTTCTTTTACAAATTAGGTTTATTAGTTACCCAGAGATGAGGATCTCTGTGTGCCCTTGTAACAGACATGTCAAAAAAGTGAGGGAGAAATCTTTCAGGCCATAAAAGTCAATCATTGTCTAAACAACCTAAAATGGATGATTATGTGTTAGCTGGGGTAGGGAGCAGCTGAAGGAGAGTTCGGCGGTGCAATCCTCCTCTGCCTCCAATTTAGATCTATCCCCCTCCATTACCACCCTTCTAAACTCTACTGTACAGTCCTCTTCTAGATTGAAGCAGGAAGGAGGTCTGTCAATGGGGAATGTATTAAAATCTTCCCCCCCTTTTACTGATCATGAGTTATTGGGCACACAGCGTTTCCTTATAGCTGAGTTGATCAGGAAGCTACTAGCTCAGGTAGAACCCACCTCAGGGCTTCTGACTATGCAAAAGGAACAGTTAAATGTGATTACAGATTTGGTGGCAGAATTTAAGGCTGGGGTTACAACTAAGGAGGCTCAAAGGCATATTGATAGGGCATTGACCATGGATAAAGAACAGAAGAACAGTAACGACTGACAATTAGGGCAAGCCAGAGAGCCTGACTCTCCGGTCGTCGGGGTGGGCTCATCACAAACTAAAAAAGCTGAGCTTTATGTGCATAGGAATTTAAGATTGGATGCTAAAGCAGTGTCCTTCTGCATCCAGTGATCACCTAATGGACTTTTCCCCAGATGGGACAACAAGTGGGATATAGTGAACCATCTGTTCTTTATCATAGGCTATAAAGTTTTTCATTGGCAAATTACGACGTTTCAGTTACTTCCAGCATCTAGGATAAGGCAGAGGCTGGTGATTAATTTTAGGGCTCAGGCTCTGGCATACCAAATTTGGGCCAGTTGGGATTTGTTTGTTTCCTGGGGTATTATGCTTGGGGAGGTTTTGGTGGACACAATAAAACAGTCACTCCTGACAGTTACTCAGAAGGAAGAAGCCATTGGAAGACTTAACAAACAAATTCCTGCAAGGGTGTTCCCAACTGCTGAGGCACCCCCTCCTCTTGGGGCTTTGAGAACTCAGGAGGAGACCCCCCCAATAACTGAGCAACTATTGCAGATTGCCATGCCAAAGACAATAGAGACAATTACTCAGTATAGGGATAAACTAACACCAAAGCTTAGGCCTGAGGCAGGTCATCAGGACGAACAAAAATTGCAGGATATACAGGAGGAAGTAGAGATAATGGATACAGCAGCACCTCTGTTGTTGAGCCCAATTGATATTTTCAATTTTGCCCCTAGTAAGGGTTTTAGTGACGGTGACACAAAGCGACATAATCAGTTGCTGTCAAAGGATGATGATGGACAGAGATTAGTTATAGAAGGGATGGGAGGGTCTGTGTTATGAAAACCGCATCGTACAGGTGGCCATAATTTGGAGGTGTTCAATATTTGCTCCTGGAACATAGCAGGGTGGCGTACCGTCTTGAACCAGGAGGAGTTTGTGGCATATATTGGGAAGTTCCATATAGTTTTTGTTCAAGAAACCTGGGAGATTTAACCTATTGAATTGGCCAATTATCAGGTTTATAGTGTTAAGGCAGAGGCCTCACAGCATGGGGGTAGAGCCAGAGGGGGGCTGACCTGTCTTGTTGTAGATGCACTGCATGTGCAGGTTACTCCCTTAAGGGGGGCTCCACGAATGGTACAGGGTTTTGACATACAAATGGGCCATATCCTCATGATTTTTGTTAATGTTTATATTCCACCCATGAATGAAGGAGCATTTGATATCAATAGATGGGATGATTTACAGGACTTTATGGAATCTATAATATTATCCAATCCAGATGTCCATGTGGTTTTGCTGGGAGATCTAAATGCAAGATTAGGGGCCTCAGATGAGGATTTATTGCTATATTTGGACATAACTATACAACCCAGGCATCCACTTCTAACGTCCAGGGTTTCTAAGGACTTGAAAATCAATTCTTCGGGCATTACTTATACAGACTCTCTCATTATGTATATTAAACGGGTTGGGTTATCAGGACCAGGAAGGCGAGTTTACTTTTGTTGGTCACCAAGGGTCTAGTACGGTGGACTATGTATCAGTAACCCCTAGTATTCTTAATAGGATAGGGACCTTCAAGGTAGATGATGTCGTCATCATCAGTGATCATTTACCACTGACCTTCTCTGTCAAATGGGAAATTATTAGTCCAAATGGGTATACGGAGGATGGGTCGGCTATTCTGGCTGGGGGTTCTACCCCAATAGTCAGATGGTCCAAGGTTTTGACTGACTCAATACAGGATTATCTGTGGACAGAGGAGTGTTGAGAGCAAAGGGAGAAGTTGTTAATAGAGTCAGGGTCCAGGAAAGTGGTAAAGATCTTTGATGGTCTGGTTAAAGATATTATATGTCATTTAGCAGTGTATGCGGCTGGGGTATAAGCCTGATAGGTCCCAGGAAAATCAAAAATGGTTTGATACTGAGGGTAGGCAGGCTCGGAATAAATATCGACAGGTTTACAGAAAGTACCGACAGGGCCATAAGTCAGTAATACTGGGGGGAAATTTTTGCGTTAAAAAAGCAGTATAGGATATTGGTTAAACATAAAAAGCAGTCCTTCTGGCAAAACGGTGGGAGGGGAACTTGGAAGCAGTGCAGAGTAAGAATACTAGGATGCTTTGGAAGTTGGTAACCTGCCCCAGGGATGGGGTGGTCTCCATGGGGTATTACCCTGTACCGGTAGACTCTTGGGAGGCCCACTTTCGGAAGTTATATATTAGCACTGATGCACAGTCTAAGTCGTTGTTTTTTGACATCACAGATACACCTTCTTGGTTACCCATTATGGAAGAAGAGGTTGCTGCCCACATAGCTAAATTTTGTAATGCCAAAGGGCCAGGAATTGATTTATTCCAGATAGAATGTATAAAAGCAAATATGGACTGGTGGGTACCAGTTTTGGCAGCATTGTTTACAGCAATAAACGAGACTGGTAATATCCCAGAAGGCTGGGGGACTGCTATAATAGTCCCAATTTATAAGAAAGGGCCGAGATCAGATCCAGCGGCCTATAGACCAATCAGCTTGCTTAATACAGTCAGTGAGATATATGGCAAGACCCTGTTATTGAGGTTAAACCATTGGATTCAGAGTGAGAACATAATGAGGGTGGAACGAGCGGGGTTTATGAAGGGGAGATCGACAATAGGCCAGTGCCAGATATTACAACATCTAGCTGAAAAGTATAAGGCACTAAATAAATGCCTTTTGTGGCCTTCCTGGATCTCCGCTCTGCCTTTGACACTGTCAGTAGGCAGTGTCTTTGGGAAAAATTGAATGGCACCTCAATTGACAGGAGACTGTTGGTATTATTGTGTAACCTTCATATGGAAACATCATTGAGGGTGAGACTGGAAAGGAAGGGGCCTCTTTCGGGTAAGGTGAATACCTGTTGAGGAGTAAGGCAGGGTGTGTACTTGCCCCTACCCTCTTTAATTTATATCTTAATGATTTACCCCCGCTTTTGGCTGTGTCAGATTTTTTTTGCGCCAAGATTGGCGGAGGTACCCTTGGGCTGCCTGTTGTATGCAGACGACTTGGCAGTGCTTTCCCAGACTAAGGTGAGATTATCCCAGAAGTTGAAGGAAGTGGCTGGATACTGTGTACAGAATAAGTTGGAAATTAATTACAGCAAGTCAAAAGTTATGGTGTTCTCGCATGAGAGGAAGGTTTATGGATGGGAAATTGATAATCAACCAATCCAGTAGGTGTCCCAATTTAAGTACTTAGGTATGTGCTTCCAGAAAATGGGAAAATGGAATGACCATATTCGGAGGGTGGTGGAGGCTGCAAGAGCTCCATCTCTGGCGATAGCCAGGCTTTTCATGAAAACAGAGGAAACGGTCCTGAGATTGGCCATTCAGACCTTCAATGGAAAGGTGGCCGCAGCCCTCCTGTATGGGGTGGAGTTATGGAGGCCCTTATGAAAGTACTCACTGAGTAAGATACAATCTGCTTTTTTTGCAAAAACTTCTGAGAGTGCCTAGGGGTAGCCCAGTGGCGATGATCCAGTTGGAAGTCAGCCAAATGGATTGGAATTCTTTGACTTGAGAGTATACTGTCAGGTACTGGTTTCAAAGTCTGAAATCTAGTAAGAGTGAAGGGGGACTAGATTCATATTTGTTCAGGGATGGTTTCAAGGACCAATGGTTGTGCAATCTGGAGGACTTTTTGTGTAAATTAGGATTCTCCATGAACTATATCCAGACAAAGTTCCTTGATTATGTACAAAAAGAAGTGGTGGGCCGTATTAGGGATGTTGCCAGGCAACAGGACCTGTACATATGAAGCCCGCCACCTTTGTGATTACCATCTATGGATGCCTGAACTGGACACCATGACAACTTATCTAGTTTCAGATTTAAGACCAAGGGGTAAATATTTAATTCTGTGTGCACGAATAAACACGCTACCTTCTAAGGTGTTTGAAGGAAGATTGGAGGCTATACCCTTTTTGGAGAGACTTTGTCCGTTCGATAATGTTACAGTGGAGATGCCACAACATATATTATTTGAGTGTCACCTCTACGGTGATCAGAGAAGGAAATATTTAAAATCCTTTTTGGAGAGTTACCCGGGGAGGTTTATTGGTGCTTGCATTAACAATTATGCAACATACTCAGTCGATAGCAAAATTTCTTACCCAGGCGCTTATTGTGCAGCAATCCTTTTTAGATTATAAAATTAGAAGTGATGTTAAATCACCTCTGTGAGGGGGGTAATTAGCTTATGATATGTAACTATTTGAGTGTGATTGTATTTATACTTTATTTATATTTAGTTCTTTGTTAATATATGGTATATTTTGTTTTATATGTTTTGGTTTGTTTGTTTCTTTGTTTTTATGTGGCTATAGTCTCAGGCTCCGCTTAATAAATTTGATTTGATTTGAGGCCTCTTTATACTCCCTATTTTTAAGTGGTGCTTTATCTAAGCACCAAGTTCTTGGTCCTTTAGGTCCTTGACTTCCCCAGTTAAGAGTATTGATGATTGCTTGATGGTTTGTTAAGACCACAGGACATATCTGTCTATTTATGCATTTGTTCATTAGTTCTTTATCCAACCACACATGATCTATCCTTGTGGATGTATTGTGAATATGAGAATAAAATGTAAAGTCTCTAATTTTAGGATTCCAATATCGCCACGCATCTATCCAGTTATTCATAAGTAATGTATTGTGTACCTTTTCTTGCCACTGCTTAAGTTTGATCCTACTTGAGTGGTCTAACTGAAATAAGGGTGTGATAAAATCCCCTTGTATTACCACTGCCCCATAGCTGTGTTCAGTAATTTTTTTAATTGCCTCTTGCAAGAACTGCCCTGTCGCCTCATTAGGTGCGTACAGATTCACTAATGTGAATTTTTTCCGCTCCAATTTTCCATTTACCAGTAAGAACCTTCCCTCTTTGTTTGTTATGGTATTTTTATGTTCAAAGGGTTTTCTCTATTAATACCCCTGCCTTTTTCTTCTCAGTTTATGATGAGAAAATGTGCTTGAATTTCTTATGCTGAAATCTAAATATGTCTCCCTATTTGAAGTGTGTCTCCTCTAAATAAAAAAATGTCAGCACCCTTTTCTATTAGTAAGTGTTTTACTCTTCTCCTCTTGATGGGTGCATTCAAACCCTTTACATTCAGGGTAATTAGCTTTAAGCTATCCATATTTTTTAATATGACTTATCTTGTCTTTTGTTATGCATATCTGGTTTCCCTGGTTAGTAACAGTCTGATATATATAAAGATCCTCCTGGTCAAACAGCCAACAACAACTCTGTCAACATAACAACTAGGGATGTGCGAATGTGGTTCGGAAGTTCAGAGTTCAGACCGAACTTAACTAGTTCAGTTGACCGAACCGAACTTCTGAACTGAACTCAATTTTTGAACCAAACCAAATTTCCAAACTTGGTTCTGTTCACACATCCCTTATGACAACTTAACCATTTAAACATTTTGTCCTTTCCCCCCATATTTTCCTTATGGGTTTCCCCTTTTGTTTAATGTTCTGAGACTCACCTTTCCATCTGGCCACCGCAGATCCTGCTGGACTGATTCCGGGCCACCACTGCTGCTCCGGGTCCCTGATGACCACCTATGGGGAAGGAAAAGAACAGTTAGTGTTGGGGGAGTCAAGAAGCCGGAGTGTCTAGGTTAGGTGCTCTGGCATGATCCCCCTCCCCTGACCCACACCCGAAAGTTCCCCGGGGGGGCATAAAAGGGAGCTGCCTGCGGCTCCACTGTAGGCCATGAGGTAAAGGGCCATGGCCCTTAGGGGCCCTTCAGGGACCACAGGAAGTCCAGGGGGGATACTAAGCTGATGAGTCATTTTTAGTGGGTTAAAGTGTGGAGGGGGTGAGAGGTTTGGGAGAGTTGTTGGGGTATTTGAATTATGGGGAAAAGTGGATGGGGTGGAGGGGGGTCTCCTGGTACTGACCCCTGGTGGCAGCAGGGGGAGGGGCTGGGGGAGACCACCTGGTGGGGGGTGGTTATGGGAGGAGGAGAGGTTGCCCTGGTGCCAATCCCTGGTGGCAGCAGGAGAAGGGGTCAGGGAGGGGATCACCTGTTGGCAGTAGGTGGGGGATCCTGCCTGATGCCCTGTGGCAGAGGGAGGCCAGGTGGAGAGGGGGTAATGGGTTTGATACCAGCCCCTGGTGGCAGCAGGAGAGCCAGTTAGAATGGGGGGTTAATGAAGTGAGGGAGGAGAGGAGGAATGGATATGGGGGGGTATGGGAAGATGGGGAGGAGAGGGGTTTGTAAGGGAGGGGTTGGGGTGGACTCTGGAGGATCCTGGGCAAGCAGTTCAGGGAAAGGGGTCAGGATGGTGTGGATGAGGGAGGAGGAGCAGCCATAGGGGTGGTTGTGGGGCATGAATGTTGTGGTCCTAGGGGACAGATGACTTGTGCTCCTAGGGGACTGAGGTTCCTGGTGGAGGTTAAGAGAGTCAAACCCCCCCCCCCACTGAGGGTGAGGGAAGAGCAGGGTCTACGGTCCTCCTGTAAAAGGCTGCTGCTGTTAAATGCAAGGTCCATAGTGAACAAGGCCCCAGTAATTTGAGATCTGATTTTGGATGGGGCAGCGGACCTTGCATGTATGATGGAGACCTGGCTGGATGAGGAGGCGGGTCCAGTTTTAGCGGACCTCGTTCCAGCCGGGTATGCTGTGCAGCACCAACCCCACGTGGGGGGCTGGGAGTGGTGGTGTAGCTATTGTTTTTAGAGATGAATGGCCTGTTAGGAGATATCCAGTTCAGGAGATTCCAGGTATTGAGGCCCTCCATGTGGTGTTTGATATGGCAGGGGGAAATCTCAGGGTGCTGCTGGTATACTGGGCCCCTTCCTGTCCAGCAGCATATCCCTTTCCACTCTAGAAGAGCTGGCCTCAGAGGTGGAACTGAACTCTTCCAGGACCTTGGTCCTGCGGGACTTCAACGCCCATGCCGACACTGACCTTGTAGGAGCGGAGTGAGAGTTCATGGCCGCCATGGCAACCATGGACTTGTCCCAGGTGGTCAACTGCCTGACGCAAGGGGGGGGGCACATCCTCGACCTGGTCTTCTGCTCTGGCCTTGAGGTGGGTTATCCATTAGTGGGGGATGTGAAGGTCACACCCTTGTCATGGATGGATCATTATCTCCTACAGGCCAGCCTCTCAGTGTACCACCGCCAGAAGGGGATTGGACCATTTAGGTTGGTCCACCCTCGGAGACTGATGGAACCGCAGCGGTTCCAAGAGGCTCTGAGGGAGTTAACCTTAGACCCTGACAGTCATTCTGTTGATGAGCTGGTTCAGTATTGGAACATCTTGCTGGAGGAGGCCATTGCCAGGGTGGCTCTGAGAAGTCCCCTGCCTCTGTCTTGTCACCGCAGGGCCCCTTGGTTCACTGGGGAGCTGCGGTGTATGAAACAGATAGGCAGGAGACTAGAGAGATGCTGTCGTTGGACTCACTCTGAATCTGACCGACTTCTCCATAGGGCCCGTTTACGGTTCTATGTTGAGGCTGTGAGGACAGCAAAGAGAGTTCTTTGCTGCCCCCTTAGTATCTGCAAAGTAGCATTCAGCAGAGCTGTTCTGGGTGGTTCAGGGGTTGGTCAGTCCGGCCTCCCTCTGCCTGGATGGGGACTCGTCCTAGACCTGCTGTGAGGAGTTTGCCACTTTCTTTTCAGACAAGATCGCTCAGATCCAGAGTAACTTCGACACCAGATTGGAAGCAGTGGGTGAGGAGCACAAGGTTATGAAGGCACCGTCTGGTTTAAATTCTTGGGATAAGCTTCAGGAAGTGATGTCAGCCGATGCGGTGGATGTCCTGGGGTCTGTTAGAGCCACCAGTTGCGAATTAGAACCATACCCATCCTGGTTAGTGAAAGCCTCCAGGTAAACCTTGGGGACGGTGCTGGCAAGGGTAGTTAACACGTCCCTTTGGCAGGGGAGGTTGTCACCCAATCTCAAGCAGGCTGTGATGCGACCCCTGCTGAAGAAACCATCTTTGGATATGGACACACTCACCAACTACTGACCCGTCTCTAATCTTCCCCTTTTAGGGAAGGTTATTGAACAGGCAGTGGCAATACAGCTCCAGGCGCATCTGGATAACATTGGTTTCCTTGACCCTTTTCAATCTGGGTTCCGTCCCGGCTATGGTACTGAGACAGCACTGGTGGGCTTGGTGGATGATGTCTTCTGGGAGATGGATGCAGGCTACTCAACATTTCTGATACTGCTAGATCTCTCGGCCGCTTTTGATACAGTGGACCATGGGCTGCTGCTGAGATGGCTGCAAGACCTGGGGTGGTCTAGACGGGACTGTCCTTGGATGGTTCCACTCATTCCTCTCAGGGAGAAGCTAGCGGGTGGTGCTGGAGACTGAAACATCAAGACCCCAGGCCTTGACCTGTGGCGTTCCGTAGGGTTCAATCCTGTCTCCGCTATTATTTAATGTGAATATGCAGGTTCGGGGTGCGTTGTCACCAATATGCTGATGATACTCAGCTGTACCTCTCTTTTTCAACTGACCCAGGTCCTTCTGTCTCGTTACTTTCCCAGTGTTTGAAGTCCGTGGTGGATTGGATGAGGCAGAGCAGACTGAAGCTCAATCCCAACAAGATGGAGGTGATGGTGGTGGGCAGGGCGAGGGAGGATGTGGATCCCCTCATAGGGGGGGTCCATCCATGCATAGCCCAGCAGGTTTGGAGTCTGGGGGTGCTTTTGAACATGGACCTCTTCCTGGATCGACAGGTGGAGGTGATGGCTAAAGCCGCCTTTTGCCATTTGCATATGGCTGCGTCCATACATTTACGGACCCGACTTGGCCACCCTCACCCACGCCTTCATCACCTCGAGGCTAGACTACTGAAGCATGCTCTACGTGGGGCTTCCCTTGATACTGGTTCAGAGGCTGCAGCTAGTGCAGAATGCGGTGGTCCGTCTCCTTACAGGGACGGGTTGGTGGGAGCACATAACGCCTGTGCTCCACACCCTGCACTGGCTTCCTATACCGTACCTAGCCAGATTCAAAGTGTTAGTGTTGACTTATAAATCCCTGCACAGTCTCTGCCCCTCATACCTCAGGGACCACCTCGCCCTCCATGTCTCAGAGCGATCCCTTCGGTCCACCGGGAGCACCATTCTTGAGGTCCCCTGGGTAAAACGAGGGGTCACAATGGAGAGGGAGTTCTCAGTGGCCGGGCTATCACTTTGGAACTCTCTCCCGGGGGGGTGAGAGGGTGGGATAGTTGGGAGTTAATTTGGGGATGAAGATATTTTTTTAATTGTTGGGGTTTTAGTGTTTTTATTGAATTTTATTCAATTTTATTGATGTGTTTTTTGGTTTTGTAAGCTGCTCCGAGATGCCGTAGGCATGAGGGGCAGCTAATAAATAAAAATAAATAAATAAAATGAATAAATAAATAAATAACTGAGCTGTGGTGTTTTTTAGTCAAACCTGCAAACGATTATAATGTAGCTTAAGCTGGTCTTTGCTCTACAGCTCGCAAAGCCTATTTTATTTCAGGGATTATCCCACCACCCCATACCCTCCACAGCAACCCTCCCTTAATCAGTAAATCTAGCAATTATATTGTGCAGCAAGGTATTGTATTTGTGCTTCATATCTCACACGATCTGTCCATGGCCCTCAGTTGATGGATCTCCTTATTCATTGTCCTCTCGCTGTGATCTGTTGGCATGCAGGAAGATCTCTAATTCCTCGGTTTCTGAGAAGATCTTTCTTTTTCCCTATGCATTATCACCAGTTTTGCTGGGGGCCACAGTTGTGGTTGTAGTCCGTCCTTTGTGAGTGTGCCCATGTATTTTATCAATTTTTTTCTTTTACGCATCTTTTCCTGGGAGTAATCTGGGAAAATCTTTATCTTCTCTTAATTGAATTCCAGCTCCTCTCTTTTTTGTCTGACTAGTTTTAAAATATCCTCTTTGTCTTGGAAGTAAGTTAGTTTAAATATTATGGTGCATGGAACATCAGCATAATTCCTTGGAGGATATCCTGATCTGTGTGCTCTGTCTATTTTAGGTTTGTGTAGCCTGGGCTCTTCTGGAAAGGCTTCATCTAATATTTCCTATATTAATTTCAAGTTTCCAGTTTCAAGCGCTTCCTTTATTCCTACAATTCTAAGGTTTGAGCTCCTTGATCTATTTTCTAGATCTTCTGCTTTCTCAGTCACCCAGGCCATTTGTTTTTGTACAGTTTCTGCCCGATCAGCAGTTTTCTCTACTTGATCTTCTGTTGAGCAGATCCTGTCCTCCACCATGTCTATCCTTTTTGTGAGAGCCTCAGTTTTCTTTCTCCCTGTTTCTATATCTCTCTGCATTTTATTTATTTCTGTAAACAGTTTCTCCCCTAGTTTTGCTTTCCTCAAATTTGTTTGGATCTCTCTGAACATGTCTTTTACCTCTTCTCCTGCAGGTTGCATCCCTGGAGACTCATTTGTGTCATGCTGGATGCCATCTTGTCTCCGTGATCGGGCCTTCTTCGAAGCTCAGTCTCAGGGTCCGGAGTGAGTAAAAGTTCGTAATAACATTTTTTTTTCCTTTTTTTTTTTTTTTCAGTTCTCCGCATCTTTTGTTAGACATTCGTTTTTACTCTGTCTTTGTTTTAATCTCTTTTTTGCTGCTGCATATCAGTTTGGGGAGGGTTCTCCTGGTGGCTTTGTTGGAGCTCGAGATCCACACAGCTAGCCCTGTTGGTGCATGTGCAGTTCCCCCTGGTCTGTCACTTTTGAAGTCCAGACGGTGCATTCGAGCAGTCCGTTGGGTCCTATCTGGGCACTAATGGTGCCCAAGCAGGTCTGGGTTGATTCAAGCACCCCAATTTACTTACCCCAGCTCCACTTATTTAGAGTTTAGCAGTTGCTATGAAGGAAGAGACTGAAAGAACTATCTAATCCAGCACTCTTTTGCCTCAGTTTCCAATATTTCTTTATTTATGTGTGCTATTAATGAAGGCAGAACATGGCTGGAGTCTGTCACACATTATCCACTGAAAGAAAAAAAGAAAGAAAGAAGAAAAAAAAGATGATATTACTGCTGGTTAGTGCTGCATAGTATGAGGTAAATAAGGAATGTGTGCTCTATTTTGAGCTGTTTTGCAAAGACAGAGTAAACTGGAACGAACATAAATTAAATCTTCCTGTAGGCCCTGAAAAATTATTTGTGCTGTATCGGTCTTCTCTTCCCTAGATGCAGGGCAGTAAAGGAAATTCTTATTGTTAAAAATCATTTATTTTTCAGAGCTTCTTATCTTCTCCCCTTCTCCCATCTGATCCCTGCAACTCATTTCAGAAGTAGTCCTCCATTGAGAGTTCTCCTTATTTTCAATTTAATAAATGATTTACTCAATATTTAGTTTTAAAATGTATTTATAATAGAATCTAAATATTTTCTGGTGGCAAGATGGGATTTTAAATGTGTTTAAGAAACAAAACAACAACAACAAAAAACCCCAGAACATCATCATAATATCTTCACCACTTTAAAACTCATCTTAATTTGAGAGAGTTTAATTGGCAAGAAAGGGTAATTTCAGGTTGTAGATAAAGGTTTCAAGACAACATTCCTGCATTGCTTTTTTTTTTCTTTTTTCTTTAATTAGAAAATGACCCTGGGATTTAGAGATCTACTCATCCCCAAAAACCCTTGACAACACAAGTACCATGAGTGGGAGGAATTAGTGGATGCCAATAGCTCTGTTGGATACAGGGTAATTTCAGACGATACGAGACCACAGTCAACCACAGTGAATCCCCTGTGGTGACTGTTTGTCCCGTAACGTCTGTTTGATTCCTGCCAGATGTTCACCACAGTGAATCACTGGCCGGAATTAAAATGACCACGATTCTGGACCTCCGCCTGCCCGTAGGTCCAGAATCGTGGTGGGATCGGACCCCAACTGTGATCGCATTGGCCATGATTCGGGATGGGCCATCTGTTACCTTCAGCCCAGTCATATCGTGGTCCCGACTACGGGACAGGATTAGGCGCCGTGGCTGGATTGGCCACGGTGCCTGCCCATCTCCCAGAGGGCAGCTGGCTGGTGGGGAGCGCAGGGGCGTGGGGCCAGCAGCCACACGCCACGCTGCGCCACATAGCCCTGCCCCTTCCCCGACCCCTGTCTCAGTACCATAGCCGGGATGGAACCCTGGTGAGAATCAGGCCATCACATCTAAAGGACAGCTGGCCTGATTCCTGACTGGGATCCAAAACGGATCCTGGTGCGTGATTCAGCGTGGTGGGCCCATCATGTCTGAAATTTCCCAGAAACAAAATCATACTCTATCTTTTATTCCAGGATGGACAAACTTATAGTATATGTCATCCACTTTATCCAGGTGCTAACCTCAGGGCATCCAGGACCCCACCCACTGGCTCAGGTGCTCCAGGCTGGGACCCATCCCAATAGCTCTGAGTTCGATGTCACCTCAACAACTGGTCTCAGGAGGGGAAAGAAGAACTGTCCTTTTGAAAGCCTTCCCCACCACACCAAAGAAGTTCTCCTAGCTAGTATCTTCCCCGGGGCTTCAGTCCCCCACTTTCCTCCCCTGGGGCAATCTCTGAGAAGCTGGTCCCCCGACCCACGCCATGATCTACTGGAGACTGGTTTGTGATCTCCCAGTAGATCATGATCTACCTCTTTGCCACCTCTGTTTTATTCAATTATTTATTCATTTACTTGGGTACTTTGTGTTCGGTATTTTGTTCACTTTAGTAGTCAAATTGGATGAAACACTGAATGCTGAAATACCCAAATAACGAAAATGTCCAACACAAAATATCAAAGACATGAAATAATCAAAATATCAGATGAAGTAACTGAAATAAATGTTCCTAACCACAAATATGTGGGAAGCAAATATCTCTTTAATTGTCCCCTAAACCGAAAGACCACAGACACAATGAATTCTGTGTAAAAACAGGCCACACTCTTTATTAAATCAACATGGCAGTCTGGATATAAATGTAGGAGGGATAAATAACTCCAAACATTTCATTCCAATAGAAAGGGGGGAGGAGGATTACTTCTCTTCCCTAGATGCAGGGCAGTAAAGAGGAGCTGTAGGGCCCCAGGAGTGGAACCACTCCACTCTCACTGCCACCAATTTCATAACCCTGATGTTGCTATCCCTAGGGTCCACCAATCTGATTGAACTGACATCGATCCCATAAACCTGATGCTGTCACTCCTAGGGTCCTGGTGATGCCTCTTCTCTCAGGCCCACATAGGTAAGACTTCATTGATGGGGTTTGTCCTGTACTGGTCCCCAAGGTTTGTAGTCTTGGAGTGCGCCTCCAGCCTGAAAGTATCTGGGAGCTGGAGACCCTGAGCGCGGGGCTCCCGGCCGACTCCGACAGACAGGCAGTGGAGGGCACCAGCAGGAGTGAGGGAGAGAGCAGAGGCCCCACCTCTCCCAAACTCTGTGCCCCCTCCCTGCTGCCTGTAACAGTCTCGGCCAGGGGAAATGAGGGAGAGAGAGGCAGAGGCCCTGCCTCTCCCTCATTTCCTCTGGATGAAACAGCCAGGCAGTGGACGGAGCCAGCATGGGACTCCCAGCTGACTCTGACTGACAGGTAGCGGAGGGGGCCAGCAGGAGTGAGGGAGAAGCAGGTAGAGGCCCCGCCTCTCCCTCACGCCATTGGCCCCCTCTGCTGCCTGGCTGTTTTGGCCAGGGGAAATGAGGGAGAGGTGGGACCTCTGCCTCTCTCTCCCTCATTTCCCCTGGCCAAGACTGTGACAGGCAGCAGAGTGGGGGGTCAGAGGAACTTCTGGTGGCAGTGGGCAGTGCGGTGGCAGATTTAATCTGCTGCCACGGTGCCCACCCCGCCTGAAGTTCCAAGCCCAGCACAGGGCTTAGGCTGGTAATGGTGGCAGAGGTGGCCAGAGGTGGTGGCAGCAGTGACAGTGGATATGGAAAGTGATCTGAATGGCTGCTCAGGCTTGGGGATGGGCAGAGGGGAGTGCCCCTCTGCCCATCTCCGAGCCCAGGCAGCATGCCGCCCCCGGGCTGGCAAGTGTCCCCTGAGCCAGGGAGCAATCCTAGGCCTTCTGGCCGCTGGTGGCTTTGCCACTGGAAGAGCATAGGGGCCCTGCATTTGTTCCCCGCCCTGAACCCCGCTTACACTAAGGCTGGCCCTATGCCTCCTAATGGGGACGGGTCATCAAAAGCACATTACACCAGTGCTCTGAGCTCTGTACTGGCTGCCAATAGTCTTCTGGGCCAGATGGAAGGTATAAAGCCCTATAGGGCCTGGGCCCTACCTATCTGCGAGAACACCTCACCCCCTGGCTTCTGGATCTCTCCCTGTGGTCTGCAGGGAGCGACTTTCTCAAAGTCCCCCATTTGACTCGGGGTGTGACTATGGAGAGGGCATTCTCGGTGGCCACATCTAGGCTGTGGAACTTCCTTGCAGTGTAGGCTCCCAATCTCTCCTCCTTCCACGGACAATGTAAGACCTGCCTGTTCTCCAAGGATTTCGGTGAGGGAGATGGGTAGAGGGGGTTGGGGGGGCATATTTATATTGTATTTTTATGTTTTATATTTGTTAGCTGCCCTGAGCTGTTTTGGCAGGAGGGGCAGGGTAAAAAAATTGTAAAATAAAATAATTTAATTAAATTATTAAATTAAATTGAATTAAATAAAAGGGGCTAGAGAATTGTTTTTGTTTTGTTCTGTGTATTTCTGAGTATGTTTAATATATTGTAACCCACCCTGATCCTTAGTGGGAAGGGTGGGATAAATATGTAAAGAAATAAATAAGAAATAAAACCAATAATAAATAGCTGAAATTGTACCATGCTTTTCTCTCTATTTTTTGTTCTCTGTGGTCTGGCAACTCCTACTGAACCTGGATTCTGTGACTGTCTAAACTCTAAGGTAAATGCCAGCAACAGCTGATTCTTTGATTTTCTTATTTTAGGAAGTCACATCTCAGCACAGCCACTATCACCTCTACATCTTTTATTTTATCCAGAAAAGATGTTTTGCCAGAAGGCCTGAGATACCCGCTGTCTTTTGTTTGCAAAGAAGATGCATCCACAGTCAGATTTAGTTGACTTTGAGTGAGATTGAATTTGAGTCTCCTTCTGTCCTTGTGCTATGAATGTCTCATAAGACTACAAGAACTCTGGTTAGAATTTGAAAGAGGAAGGTGTATTGATCCACAGGAGGAGAGATAAATGTGTGTGCTTTGGTTTTCCAGTACTGACTGGAAGGTGTTAACAACTGTAACTTGCATACTGTCAAGTTAAGAAATGCTTGACAATGATGCAAATTGTCACGGTGACCATACTTTTTTATTTATTTATTTTTGAAGACAGAAATGCCAAATGAAGCCTTAGGAAATGGAGGGTCTATATTGGGCATCAAGCATCTGTGCTTCATTCTGTTAGCTTGAATTTCTCAAACTTGTGGTTTTAAATTATGTTAGGGTCGATAATGATACTTCTAATAATAAGTAACCAGACAACACTGGGTGTGACTGCGGATCTCGCACATGCATGCATGTAGTTTCCGCAAGGCACAATGTGCCCACAGTGGACATCTGTGTGGTTTGTACACGACTGTATGCATGGCTGCACATGAGATCCATAGGGCTTGGGATCAGTCCCAGTAACTCAAAATCATGATGGAAACTTGGAAAATCAGAACCAGATGGCGGCATTCCAGGTAAACAATCAGTAAATTGAGACACGGGTAACCCGTCATGCACTAATCAGGTACCGATTAGTATCTGAAGGTGGCAGGTCTAGTTGAGTACTGCAAATTTGATGGACATGCCAGTTTTTGTGGGTACTCATTTCAGGTCCATGTACACCCCTCAAGCACCCTCCTCCTCTAACTCTTGTGTGGCCCACAGAGCTTACAGTAAATTTCAGTGGCCCAAAGGAGAGAAAGGTTTCCCCAGTTCTGGTTTTAGGGCATTCATTTGGGGCAATCAGAAAATGAAATCTACCCATCTTTTCTATCCTTCTCTTGATACTCTGCAAGTGATCCAAGAAGATAAGAGTACTCTCCTGCACAATTGATATAACAGTCTTACCCTAAAATGCAACAATCTTACCCTAAAAGGCATTACTAGACCATTTCCTAGCTCAGGCTAAAAACTTAAAAAAACAAAGTGTATGAGAGGGGACAGGTCATACCACAGAGATAAACAGAGGATGCATTCCAGAGGAGAGAGGACAGGCCTAGTAACAGTCATAGAGGTTAGGAGCAGGAGAAGGGAGACCTCTCAGCTACTGCTTCAAACTCAGGGAGAGCAAAGTTCATCATGGAGGTCATAAGGATGAAGGAAGGATATAAGGAGTGTGGGAGCTAGGGACTGGGTAACAAAGGTACATGATCAAGGCTAGGGCTGAAACTTGGTATTCAGAATTACTTGTTTTTTACTGGGTATCCCAGTACTTGACTCAGTTCTACCTAGTACTGAGTAACCAAGGAATTGGCCTGGTACTCAGTATAGTACTCAGTACTCTAACTCCTTGACTGATCAAAGGGGTGAAGGGGCAGGGAAGGGGGGCAGTGAGCAGCAGGGGGGAGGGCGAATGGCAAGGAAGGGAAGCCAGGGGTATATACTCTTTTATAGGAGCATTTCCTGTCTCAAGTCTCTGAAGGGACTCAGTACTTGGTACTCAGAAAAATACTCTGTAAAATACCAAGTATTTTATCAAGTACCGAGTATTCGGTCACGTTACAAAGGACTGGCTGAACACTCAGGCCCAATTCTCAGAAACACTCATGAATCATTTTTATAATGTTCGGTTAAGCCCTAATCAAGGCACCAGAGCAGGGGTCTGACAGAGCGGAACGGACTGGCAGTATTTCCCAATGAGATGCAACCCTGCATGACCACTCAAGGGCCTTGGAGCTTGCCACTGAAGGCATGATCTCATGTCCCATGCCATGGAACACCCACTCATGGTTCATGCAAGGAGCACTGCCAGTAAATCCAGAGTGCTCCACGCAGAGCCAGCTAAATGTACAGTGGCCACGTCCATGGCCAGGGTAGCCACACTGGGAGCCACCCAATTGAAGCACTCCCCACTCCCTCCAGCTGTGTGGGTGCTCTTCAGCAGTGCCACTCGGCAGCCCCAAACCACCTCCCATCCTCACATCGCCTTGCTCATGTAAAAACAGGCAGAGAGTAACCAGAGTCATAATCAGAGCCAGAGACTGTGATTCAGTAAAACAGGAACTAGAGGCAGAACCAGAGTCAGGGAGCTAGTGGGATAGAGGAGTCAGAAGAGGGAGGGAGGAAAGAGGAACAGAAGGGCTGTTCCACCCAGCTTCCTGTGGTTACTCATGACTTTGTACTGCTGAAAGTCAACCAGGAAGGTGGGAGGTAGAGTCACAGGAGAGAAGGACAGGAGGAGAGGTGGGGTCAGAGCTAAGCAGGTCATGACAAGGAAAGCAAGACCGGGGATGAGGGAGGCTAGGTGGTGGTGCTGAAGGTTGATGAATACTCCAGAACCCAGGGTCCTACACAAAGGCCCTGTTCTTATGATGAATTGTCTGATGCTCTTCTTCACATGATGGTGTAAACAAGCAATGATTTCTCCCCTCTTTCCATCCCAAACAGGTGGCATGATCATCAAGCTGTTGAGCAAGAATGTTAGCCTTTTACACTGCTGCAAGTCCCATTCACTCCAGTGGGATTTATTTTGATGCTAAGGGATAGCAACCACACCAGCCAGTTTCAGGATCATGCTATAAATGTCATGGAAATCTTACTGTTGTCAGATGAATAGCCTGAGCTACGAACCAAAGAGTTATATATAACTTTGAATAAGTTCTAAGACGAAGTTAGGTTGCTTTCCAAATTGAACCAAAAACTCCATGGAGCTTGACCATAACTAAAGTCTAATTGTTACTCTGTAAGCATCTTATAGAAAAATACATTCACAAGAAATTTAGGCTTCTAGTCTCTTTTGGTTTCTCCATTGTGTCACAATTTAATTAATTTATTTACTTATTTATTAATTAAATTAGTGGATAAAGACTGAAGCATTGTCTTCCATATGAATTAACAATCACATACGCAAAGCCTGTATCTTTTCTGTTAAATAAAACATTGTTTTGGTTCCTAATGTTTCTTGATAGATGTCAAAAGTTGAGATTTGTGATTTCAATTCTTTTCATATTTTGCATGCATTACTTAGTACTCTTAGCTATTGCATAGCTAATTGGTACACCTGAAATACATGAACAACAGCATGGTTTAGCACTACAAAAGGCGAAGAAATAATGGTTTTTTCCTATAAATAAATTACTAGCCACTATGTATTTTTTATGTTACACAAATTTAAACAATGTATAATACATAAGGATAAATTTACTATATTTGGAGCAAAAATAACTGAGAAGCCTCCAAGGACCTTTATTAATATTGCAAAACTGGTATTATTCTGCTGTATAATTGATTTTTGAAGAATATTTTGCATGTGTTTTCCAAAATCTAATTACTTAAGCTAGAAAATGTTACAAAGCATGTATCAAGCTGATACTGCCATGACAAGGGTGTGTTGCGAAGCATGAGGGAAAGTCAAGTACCTTCAGCAATCTGGAAAGTTGTTTTAGCTCTGCCCAAAAACATGTGTGTGAAAAAAATTATACTCTAAATTAGTTAATTTTACTAAAGATAAAGCGGTATTTACCTAGAGGTTTTAGGCCATTTATGGAATCAGGTCCGAAAATGTTGGACCAAAGGACCAATGCTGATGGGAGGTCCTTATGTGAATTTATGAGGAAAAACAATTGGAGGATGTTAAATGGTGAACTTGCCCCCGATATACCTGGTCAATTTACCTTTGGCTCAGTGAGGGGACTTAGTACTGTGGACTATGTGTTGGTTGATAACTATTAGAACTCCTGTTTGGCTTTCCAAGTTTGGGTAAGACCGGAGAGTGACCATCACCCATTAACAGTTAAAATCAGCCTAGAAAAAGACATAGGTATGGGAGTAGTCTCATCAATGATCTCCCTCCCCCAGAAAATTGTGTGGAAGAATGTTAAGCGGGACAAGGAGATAGAGAAAAAGGAACGGGCATTTGCTCTGCCCATCTAGTCAAGTTGGAACGAGATCAAGTCTCAGAACAGACCTCCGACCAGATCCTAGATGGGTATCAGGCCCTCCTTAATGAACTATATTTGGTCCTTTTGGTTTCTGGGGGGAAACAGATGGGTTATGGACACCATAGGGGTTGGTTTGACAAGGAATGCCTAATGGAAAAAAAGAAATTGCTACAACGATGGGTAATAGGAAAAGAAAAACTCAGAATGGTTTCTTCATATACTTATTTGGGAGTTACCTTTGATGCAGCACTTTCATGGAGATCACACCTGCCTAGGGTAGGCTGAAGGCTGAACAGGCTGCATGTGGAATTTTGATGTTCTTCAGGAACTGTGGTAAACGACCCTATCTAGAAGCTCTGAGAGTGGCGGAGGTCAAATTTGAGTCCACTCTTTTGTACGGAGCAGAGCTGTGGGGGCTAGATCTGGGGGCTGGTAAAACTGCCGAGGTAGTTCAGGCTGCCTTTTTGAAGAAACTTATGGGGATACAAATTTCAACCCCAAGAGCCTTGGTCAGGCAAGAGCTAGGGATTTTGAATGTGGCTGTTAAGGCCAGGCAGCGAGTTTTCTTCTACTGGCTAAAACTTAGGACCCTTTCCTCAAACTGAATTCCTAAGAGGATATTGTTGGAAATGGAAGGGAAATCAAGAGGGAGAAACTCCTGGGTCCAAGAAATAAAACTGGACCTGATTAAAATTGGCCTTGGGTATATTGGGGAATTCTCTGATCGTATTCCAATCCTAGGTGATCAGGAGCAGATCTTAACTCATTTGAAGGACATTGCCTTTCAGGAGGACAAAGCCAAGGTGGCTGAACTAACATATATGGCCCTAAACCAATTCAGATTTGCACCGACAATGCCAGTCCTTTACCTTCAGATCCCTCAATACCATCTAAGAGTAGTAATAACACGCATGAGATATTCTCAGTTGGAGTCCAGTGTTCAGGAGGGTCGTTGGCATAGAATTCCCTTAGTCCATGTCCCCAGAAGAAGGTGGAGGACATCCTGCATCTTTTGTGGGAATGCCCCCTGTATACTGCTGAAAGAACAAAGTGGTTGAGCCCTTGGGTGAAAGGGGATAAATCGTCTTCACATGAGAGGACGGTTCACCTATTTTTGGAGTTGACAGTGAAGTCTGTATATTATCTTGCAAAGTTTCTGTGTGCAGCTCAGGCAAAAAGGAAAATCCAGGCTAATAAGAAATAGTTAGAACTTTCTAAAACCTGGAGACTTTATGTAATTTGGTAAAAACCTATTTACAATACAGTATATTATGTCTGTTCAGATTGGAGAGATTAGTTTAGTTTTTGCTATCAAGGATGGGATAAGTTACGTTATGACGTAGGAATTTTTATAAGGGAGCTTATGTATGCTGAGGATTAAAGTTGATGCTTAGAGTAACTTATGTTGTATGTATACGGGAATTTGTTTGGTAAATCTCTTCACACACTCGTTTTGATTGAAGATGTACGTCTTTGTCAAGCTGTATTATTAAGAAAGATGTATTTTTCTGTTTATCAAAGTCTCTTATGTTTACGAGACTGTAGTATTCTTTTATGTGAAATTTGACCTATATGGTCGTAAATAAATATCTATCTATCTACCTACCTACCTAGAGGTTTGTTGATGATATTTAATACACTGTGGGCACAATCCTATGCCCTGTGTGCGTTGCCCACGGGTGCAATGCATGCGGAACACATGCGCAATACATACACGGTGCACGCACACACACGAGAGCCACAAGAAGCAAGTGTGCCACCCAGAGCAACCTAAACTCCCATGTCCATGCACCCCATGGCCTGACAGGTATGATGTGTGGAGCAGGCAGGGTGCATGGGTGTGGGGGTTCGGGTTGGGCCAGGCTGCACACTTGCCACGAGTGGCTCTCCTATGTGCACATGCATCGTGAGTGCATGTATTGTATGTGTGCGTCACATGCGTTGCATGCGCAGGCAGGCAGTGCATGCAGGGCATAGGATTGTGCCCTAGGGGTGGGCAAGCCTGCCATCACCAAAGCCAAAAGCTTGTCTTCTATTGACTTTAATAAGTGAGCAGTAGCCATCAATCAATCATCTCATTCATTTTGGCGTATTCCCATTACAGCCATCGGTATCTCTTCGACTCTGAAAATGTTCCCTAACAATCCTGAGGGACTTAGGTGGTACAACCATAGAACAAGCAATGATGCATTTTATATAAAAGATATTACTGCAAACTCTGGATAATTATTTTAGTGTTTTGTGAAATTTATTTTTGATAAGAATCTTAAATTCCACATTTAACACTGTCTGTTCAAGGCTCCAATTCAAACTGCTTAGAAACCTTTTAACAGGAAAAAGCAATGCAAGGAGACTGCAAACATCTGACTGATTTCTCAAACGAACTATTATTTTTAATAACAAAAAATGTGTCTACTGTACTATGTTTCAGTACCTCAGTTTTTGGACACTCAGTTTGAGACTGAGGGGAATTCTTTGTTTTAGAAAGTGATGCAATTTGAGATCCATCATTTTGAATTCCAAGATAGCTCTCTAAAAATGAGATATCCCCAAATTCTAGTAGCTTTTTGGCAACCTCAATTTAGAAACTTGGCATTCAGGGAGGCAGAAGTGATACAGATGTATCAAATGGAGGAGGGCATTAGGAGGAGGGAAAGAAAAAAGTATAGGAGATTGTATCACTTTGCCTAAAAGAATAAGTACCATGTTATACTGTTTAGTTTATAGCCGTGAAAGCTAAACTGAAACCGTACTGATTATTGTAAGAGTTCCTTATTCACAAGGAAAACTAAGCTATGAAAGGAAAAAACAAAACAAAAAAACAACACAAAAAAAACAAATCACAAACCAAATACCCAATGGGTATTTTCAGGGAACACACATACCTAAGCAGGAATCCAGTAGATAGTAAATGGACTACACTTTGCCCACTTACCTGATACCCGGGGGAAGGAAGGAGGTGGTAGCAGTAGCAAGGTGCTGGCGATAGTGATGTGAAGGCCAGAAGCATTGTGAGGCTGCCTGGTGCAGCCTTGGGCATAGTACAGCCAGCTGGCACATGCTCAGTCTACACAGGCAGTTGTGTGTGTGCACAGTCTTCCTTGGCACTCAAGCATCACCTGAGGGGTGTGAATGCAGACATACATCTGGACAGCTTATGCATGCATCAGTCAGCTGAACTAAGCCCCAGGTTGTGCCAGGAAGCCTCATGTCCCTGGACTGCTACCAGGCTTGCCATTGTTGCTACACAGACACACATCCCATTGGAACATAGCAGTGGCGGCTGGTGGGTTTGGAGGCTGGTGGGGCAGTGGGCGAGTTCAACCTACTTCTGGGTCAGCGGGCCTAGGGGCAGAGCATGGCCTAGGGGCAGAGCCAGGGCAATGATAGGCCAGTGACGTGGCATAACCCAGCAGCAAGGAGTTCCCAGGGTTAACATTGGATGGAAATTGCATTACTTAACGCTGGGAATGCTGCTATGTGAAGCACTGCCACTGGGGGATAGTGAACCCTCTTACTGGGATCCTGTCCACTCTCTTTCCCACCGGGTCCAAATTAACCATAGTAGGTTTAAAAAATAGATCACGTTGCCATCCCCTACCTTTATCCTGAACCCTCGAATACTCGATTTTCATGGCATGCTTGGCCACCTGTAGTTTTCAGAAGGTGTAGGCTTTGGGACAAGCCTTCCTTCTGGCTTGGAGAATCAGGAGGACTGAGTTAGCTCCCTGTTCTGTGACAAGCCGAATCAGAAGAGAATGAAATGGAAGAGAAGGATAGGACAGAGGAGAAGTAGGAGGGAAAGGGTTTGGTTTTGGTGCACGAGAAGAGGAAGGGGAAGAGATGGGTTCAGTGGGGGACAGGGAAATGGGTTTCATTGTTGTCTGCAGCCTTCTCTTCTGCCATGCTCCTACCTACTTTCTACTCTGTTCATGAGGAAAGCAAGGTGAGGTGTGACTGTGGAGGTCCCACTGCTGGTGTTTTGGAGGCCTCAGATAGAGTGGAACCATCACACTTCTTGACCTAAAGAAACCCACTGGAGTGCGAGGTCCCACTGTGTCTACAGACACAGGGGTGGGGGTGGGGGATATCGCTGTTGAGACCTTCCACTGTTCAGGTCCCACAACTGGTCTTCTGGAGGCCTCCAGACACAGTGTGACTTCAGGCTGCATTGGACCTATAGAACCCCAGTAACTCCTAAAGTCAAACACTGCATCTGGAGGCACAGCGGTGGTTGTGGAGGTGGGGGAGAAGTTCATGTAGAGGCCCCTATGGCTGGGGTTCAAGAGCCCACATGAATTGTTGGGGGTGCCCTAAGACTTTAGGGTGTCCCACGGGCGTGGGCCCACCGCTGGCCCCAAGAAGAGGTTCCACCCTCCCAATGAATGCCTCTGTACCTCTTCTTGGGGACAGGGGTGGGTTTAAAATATAAAAACCGCCTACTCTTAATAACTAACTACCTCTAGGGATGTGAGAACAGAATGCAGTTTGGATATTTGGTCTGAAAACTAAGATCGGGTTCATGGGTTTGGTCCCATGGAGTTCAGAACCCACAAATGTTTGGAAAATTCTGTCCTGCCTAGAGGCTTGGGGTGCTTCAGGGGTGCCCATGGGGGCATGGCAGACTGTCTGAGACACAGCATCAGAGACCGGAAAGGCTTGGGGTTTGGCACCCTGGGTTGCCCGGGCAGGCAGGCTCGGCACTTGGCCCATAGGGGTGCCCATGGCACCATGGATAGTCAGAGACCCAGAAGAAGCAGAGTCAGGGAAGGCTTGGGGCTTGGTGGCTGGCCTAGCACCCATACTTGACTGGGTATTGCAGGCTACCACGCATCGGTGGAGCAGCGGCAGACATTGGATTGTCCAAAATCAGAACCCATGGCACAGAAGAGGTAGCAGCAGCAGAAGCAGCAGACAAGCAACATGGCATGATCAGCAGAAGGCAGGCTGAGCCACGGTTCGAGGTTGGCAACCATGGCAAGCAGACATGCAGCGTGGCATGAGAGGCAGTAGGGAAGGAAGGCTGGGACCTTGGCAGGGCACTCATATAGGCTGGCGAAGACTGGGCAGTGCGAGAGAGAGCCAGTCAGATAGGCGGGCTGAGATTGTCTAGCCAGAGGCCTTTTCTCCTCAGACCACTGGCTTCGCAGTCTGCGATTGACCATGGGCTAGGCTGCATGGAGCCAATGGGGCTTGCTGTGAGGCGGGTTTAGCAAGTAACAAAACTCATTGCCCTCCCCTCTGCCAACACCTTCTGAGCTAGTCACTGTTCCTGAACAGCAGGCATTTCAGAAGGCTCCCTCTCCCAGCAATTTTTTTCTCCTTAATCCATTGCAGTCCTCCTCCTATTTCACCCATCCAACCCATCTACCTCCATATTATCATTTATTTAGCTTAAATTAGATAGATTTAGGTGTTATTTTTTGTTTTTACCCCTCCCTGTGTTCAATCTTCCTTCCTCCCTCCCCCCCTATGTATATTCCATCCCTGATTCCCTTCCACTTTTTTTTAATTCATTTTGAGTAGCATTACATTGATTTAAGTTTCATTTCAGTCTGTGTTCTTTGTCTTCCCCCCATCCGACGGACGGACAAGTTAGCTGAGATAGAGATACTGTTTAGAGATTGTGACCACGATCCAGCAAAAGGAAAATGCGCCGAGCAACAGCACCAGCGGTAGCAGGTCAGGAGTGAGGACAAAGTCCGCGCTAGGAGCGTGCAATGCAGCTAACCAAGGGGCAGGGAAAGGCCAGAGAACAGGAAGGGGAAGGATGGGCAAACAGCAGCAAAACACCCACAAATGAAGGCATGATACACAATGGCCAGCAGAACGAGTGGGAAGGTAGAATGAAACAAGACAGCCCCAGTCCCACCCAGGGACGCGAGCACAGTAGAGCAGAAGTGGACACAGAAAGTGGAGCAGGGGAGGGAGGCTGGGACAGGAAGGAGATAGGTAGGCAGCAGAGCAGGTTCAGCTGTATACAGGAGGGCGAGCACGGCCAGTGCGGGGGGCAGGAGAGGTCGCCCAGGAGGATGCAGGAAGGAAGCATGGGAGGAGGGAGTAAGTGGGGGCGCCAGAAGGCACCAGGGCAGGTGAGGGCAGCACATAAAAAGGCCAGGTGAAAGCAGCAGGATCAAATCCACAGCCATAGAGGCCGGACACAGGTAATGCAATACCAACATGGGCCTCAAGGTGGCAATGAACACAGGCAATGGAGGCAGGTCGGGAAAACGTACCAAGCCTAGGAATAAATGCCCACACACGCAGGAGCACCCAAGGGCCCACCCCATGCCCAACCACCAGGGTCCAGTGAAATAGCAGAACCATGCCCCGGGCCAGGGAGCAATGAGGACAAGCACCCACAAAACACTGCACCCAGGGGTAGGGGTAGGCATGGGGTCAATATAGCTCCACCATAATATAGGTGACCCCCACATACCCAAATTCTGGTTGCGGCTGATCGCCATGCACGAGAGACACAGGGCCTCACACCTAGGAGGCCATGGGCAATGCACAGATTATCCATGTGCACACAATAAAGTCCACGTCATGCCCAACCCCACGGCCACAATGTAACTGCCAGCAGAGAGCTACAGATCTACACGCGGCACCCCATAACACATAACCATGGGGTACGAGGCACACTACAGCTGGTATGAACCCAACCTGCCACATCGGGTGGTCCCCATGTCCACCCTGCGCTACATGCCAGTATGGAGATGCTCACTTCGTGCTGGCAGACCCCTCAACCCAATCAGAAGCCTGACAACAGATTAGCACAACCATCCCAAGAGTGTGACGGTACCCTCTGGACAACACACCTCGCCTCCTCCACATCCTGCCACTATCACATAATCCACTGGCTGCAGCTGTAGCAAGCTATACTAACCCTCACACAGGGACAGTATACCGTGACAATGGGGGCCCAGCACCAGCGGTCACATACCATAGATGGGACGTGTCACGTAACCACAGATATATACCCTGGTCGAGGGACAATCCTCGTCACACACCCAGAACAAGGCCCGGTACCTAGTAAACATGTCGTCAACCCCAACTGCGTGTGCCAGATGTTCCTGTCACAGCATACATGAAAGGGATAAGGTAAACAGCCAACAGCAACCATGGGGTATAACACCCCAGCAAGTACCCTGTTATGTTGGTGTGATCAACATGTTTATTTAGTAGATCGGATGAGAATCAAACAGGCAGAACCGTGGGTGATAACCAGTAACACAGGTGGTTACAGCATACAGTATCAAGGGCCGGGCTCTAGGAACAGACATACAATGAGCATGATGACATGGGGTATAGCACCCCAGCAAGTACCCTGTTTTGTTGGTGATATCAACACAACATATCACCATGTGAAAGTGCAAACCCACCCGCATGCAAAACAAAACCATATGCCCCAGACAGTCATTCCGTCCGGCACAACAAGGTGACGGATGTATACATAAATGGATCCCAGCAACCGAAAACATGGCACATCCACTAGACCAAGGTCACAGCAATGGTGGGAGGCCGCTCTACTTGCAGGGTCGTCGTTCATTCTCAAAGAATCGGTGAGGTCTGTGTTCAGCCGGCCAGGTAGGTCATCGTGTACTATCTACGAGGGAATGGAAAAGGATAGTAAAGCTAGTGAAACATACAAGCAGAACGTGCACCTATGGCAGCATACGACTACCATACACCCTTCCATGTTCAGACAACAACTCTGTCTGGGTAGTGATGCTTTAAAGACTACCTGTCCCTCCACCCAGAAAACAAACGGGACATGCGATTATCCAGCAGTCCATGTAATGTGTGCAACACCGTGGACTCTCTTGTTAGGCCAGCAAAGGCATGTGACACTTGAATGCATTAGTTATGAATCGCATAGTGTCCTGAGTCACACGCGAATGCGGTAGCCATCTACATACAGCCAGTCACCATATGCGTCCCAGCACACCCTCGTCAGCCCACTCCACAAATTATGCAACCGGAGTCTCTGCCAGGCACAGACATAGCAGCATCATAGAACAATGCCTTTTCCCCCAGAGTTAGTCATCCCATTTAATATAGAGGCCTCTATCCATTGTATCAAATGCGGCCAAGAGATCTAGCAGGACCAGTAATGTCGAACGTCCTGAGTCCATCTCCCGGCAGAGATCATCTACCAAGGCCACCAATGCCGTCTCCGTACCATGGCTGGGCCAAAACCATGATTGAAAGGGGTCAAGAAAACCAATGCTGTCCAGGTGAGCCTGGAGCTGTGGTGCCACTGCCCGTTCAATAACCTTCCCTAAAAAGGGAAGGTTAGAGATGGGTCGGTAACTGGTGAGAGAGTCCACATCCAAAGACGGCTTCTTCAACAGGGGGTGCACCACTGCCTCCTTGAGACCGGGGGGCAAACTCCCCTGCTGAAGGGACGCATTGATAATCCCCGCCAGCACTGACCCTAGTATCTCCCTGGAGGCTTTCACCAACCAGGACGGGCAAGGATCTAATTCACAACTAGTGGCCCTCACTGACCCCAGGATATCCACATCATCAGCTGGTGTCACTTCCTGAAATTCATCCCAGAAAGATGGACCAGACGGTGCCTCCATCACCTCATGCTCTATTCCTACTGTCTCTAATCCAGTGTCAAAGTTGCTCTGGATTTGAGAGATCTTGTCTGCAAAGTAGGTGGCAAACTCCTCACAGCGGGCCTAGGACAAGTCCCCATCCAGGCGGAGTGAGGCTGGACTGACCAGCCCCTGCACCACCCAGAACAGCTCCGCTGGACACGACTTTGAAGACGCTATGAGGGTGGCAAAGAATTCTTTCTTTGCCACCCTCATAGTCTCAACGTAGGACCACAAATGGGCCCTGCGGAGAAGTCGATTGGATTCAGAGCAAGTCCAATACCAGCATCGCGCTAGTCACCTGCCTTCCTACTTCATACCTTGCAGCCCCTAAGTTGACCAAGGGGCCCTGCGTTGTCAGGACAGTGGCAGGGGATGCCTTGGAGCCACCCTGTCAATGGTCTCCCCAAGCAAGATGTTCCAAGGCTGGATGAGTTCATCCACAGAGCGGCTGGCAGAGTCCAGGGTTAACTCCCCCAGGGCCTCCTGGAACCATTGAGGTTCCATCAGCCTCCGGGGGTGGACCATCCTAACCGGTACCTTCCCCTTCTGGGGGTAATGTACTAATAGACTGGTCATAAGGAGGTAATGATCCATCCATGACAAGGGCATAGTTGTTACATCCCCAACTACCGGATCACCCGCCTCAAGGCCTGAACAGAACACCAGGTCGAGGATATGCCCCCCCCCCCCCACATGGATCAGGCAGCTGAAAACCTGACAACCTGGTACAAATCCATGGCGGCCATGAATTCTCGCTCCGCTCCCACAAGGCCGATCTCAGTATGGGTAAAGAATGTCCACATGTGGCGTGATTCTGTGGAACAAGGACAAGAAGTAGAGGAACTCCCCATGAGATTCCAACATGTTCATGTATGACCTGGCCTCAATACTAGTCTTGGCATTCCTAAAATCTAGTCGTATTTGTTCAAAGCACTTAACCAGGTCCTCTCTGTGCTCATAGATGACCTCGACTGTCTGCACACTGAAGTTCCAGAGCGTTTTAGCTACCTTGGGTAGCCTTCTCTTCACCACCGCATCCAGAACTTCAGTCCTTTTTAAAAAATTTATTTATTTATTCATTCAATTTATACCCCACCCCTCCTGAACGCAGCTCGGGGCAGCTTCCAACAATAAAAACATAAATATAAAACAATTTAAAATGTATACAAATATAATATCAATATTAAGAATTAAGAACAGGGCGTGGGATAAATTAAAAAATAAATAGGGTAGGGGATGATAAAAATCCACTAACCCCCCCCCCCAAGGCCTGGGTGAACAGTCAGGTTTTACACCTTCACCAGAATATCAAAAGGCTTGGGACCAGCGAGCTTCCTCCGGTAGGGAGTTCCAAAGACGTGGCCTGGCCACCGAGAATGCCCTCTCCATTGTGGCCCCTTGTTTTACCCAGGGGACCTCCAAGAAGGCACCCCCAGCAGACCGAAGGAGCCGCTCCGGGGTGCAGAGGGCAAGACGGTCCCTGAGGTATGAGGGGCTGAGACTGTGAAGGGCTTTGTAAATCAATATGAACACCTTGAACCTGGCTCGGCACGCTATCAGCAACCAGTGCAGAGACTGGAGCACAGGTGTTATGTGCTCACGATGACCCCTCCCTGAAAGAAGACGGACTGCCGCATTCTGCACTAGCTGCAGCCTCCAAACCAGGCACAAGGGAAGCCCCACGTAGAGCACGTTGCAGTAGTCCAGCCTCGAGGTGACGAAGGCATGGATGAGGGAGGCCAGGTCCAGGCTGGAGACGAACAGACGCAGTCTCTGCACCAGATGCAACTGGCGAAAGGCAGCCTTTGCGACTGCCTCCACCTGCTGCTCCAGGCGGAGATCCGCATCCAGCACCACCCCCAGACTCTGGACCTGTTGAGCCATGGGAGGGCGAAACCCCCCAATAAGGGGGGCCGACACCTCCCTCACTCTCCCCACCACCATCACCTCCATCTTATTGGGGTTGAGCTTCAGTCTGCTCTGCCACATCCATTCATTTTGGAGATGAACTGAAGAAAGCAGGAATACCAGACAGACTTTGAAAGAAAATTCTTGCTTGTCTTATTTGGGATATGACTTGCTGCATAACAAGGTTCAGCTGATGGGCAAAACAGTGGACGAAGTGTGCATTTGGGTATACATCCCTTATCTTCCTCTGGACTCCACCATGCTCTCCACACATCACGTTTACTCCATCATAGCCTGAGCTATGAGTTTCTGTTTGTCAGAGTCCCTTGAGAGAGCAGCACTGAGTTTTCTAAGAAAGGAATCAGTGATTGTTTCTGCACGGGAGTCTGTCAAGTGTGTGAAGCTGAAAAAACATTCCATGGTTGGACCCCTGAAATCGATGTGGCAGAAAATCATGACAGACTGGCAGATGGTTGAGACATCACTGGTGTCATCAGCTTCGATAGTCACAAAATCTGCATTTTTAATTTCATTAATTATGTGGTCATGAGCAATTTCCAGCATGCAGTCAAGGAGTTCATTCTGCACAGTTTTCAAAGTCCCCTTGAAGACAGTTGCAGTCTTCAAATGTTGCTGTAGTGTACTGTCATCTGTTTCATTTATATCTATTTCACCTCTAAAAACCCCTGGATTGACAGATCCCTCGCTTTCATCATGTCCACTCATCGCCAATTCAAAGGCACCACAGAACTTTATGCAGTCAATTATTCTGTACAGAATGTATCAATTTCTATCCATGTCTCATCATGCTTCCTTACAGACACACCCTTCATTGAGTCTCTCGGCGCTGTTTGTTTTTCCCAACTGTGACAGGTTTAGGCAGTTGTCAAGGTGGCTTTTACAAGAATCATGCTTCTTTGCCTTCTCAAAGCAGGCAAGGAAAACAGAAGAATGACTTTTTGGAAACACTGCTATGGTATTCATTTTCAAGTGTAGGCTCTGAAGAAAAATAAGAAAAATGGGGATTTGGCACTAGCAGCACTATCACAAAGGTATTAACATTCCCCCCAACCTTTCCTTTTGTCCCTCACCTTAAAGTGATGTCTTATGTGTAAACAAAAAACCCCACAACATTTCACATATGCAAAGCGATCCATTTTTTTGTAATCCACTGTCCCATGCAAAATTAACCCAAACAGTAAAAACACCAATTTATTGAATACTTTATTTAGAAACAATTTCTTTTAATTTAATATTTATCCTAAACTTGGTCTTTCTGGGAGCAAAAAGAAACTACCAGTGACAACCAATTAGAATCTCCATTAACTTACATAGCTTTTGTACAGTGTTAAAGTCTTCAAATGTGTTGATGAACGCTTTCGCAGAGCGCTCGAAAGAAATGTAACTATCCCACCCTTGATAGATGCACTCCATCTCCATCTCCATCATACAGGGATAGCTGATGTCTTGAGAACCTATGCCAGATTGTAGTAGCCCTCCTTTGATGATGCAGTAAAGCATCCATTAGTCTGTTCACATTTCTCATTGATTTCCTAAACCGACGAAGTCCACCAGGATCAGTTGGGCTTGGCCTTGGCCTTGCATTCCTATTGACTCCCCACCACCATCACCGCTGTCTTATCGGGGTTGAGCTTCAGTTTGCCCTGCTGCATCCATTCCACCATGGCCTCCAGACACTGGGAGAGCAAGGAGACAGCAGGGTCTGGGTCAGCTGAAAGAGAGAGGTACAACTGAGTATCATCAACATATTGGTGACATCGCACCCTGAACCCTCTCACGGCCTCCCCCAAGGACTGCATATAAACATTAAATAATAATGGAGACAGAATGGAACCCTGTGGAACGCTGCAGGATAAAGTGGGGGACAAGGTGTTTCAGCTCCCAACACTATCCACAGGCTTCTCCCCGAGAGGAATGAGCGGAGCCATTCAAGAACAGTTCCATCCAGATCCCCCATGTCACACAGCTGTCTCAACAGCAGCCCATGGTCCACGGTATCAAAAGAAGTCAAGAGATCTAGCAGGATAAGAAATTTCGAACATCCTGCATTCATCTCCCGGCAGAGATCATCGACCAAGGCCACCAACGCTGTCTCAGTGCCATAGCCGGGGCGGAACCCAAATTGAAATGGGTCCAGAAAATCAATGCTATCTAGATGTGCTTGGAACTGGATTGCCACCACCCGCTCAATGACCTTCCCTAAAAAGGGAAGATTAGAGACAGGTCAGTAGCTGGCGAGTGCGTCCACATCCAATGATGGTTTCTTCAGCAGGGGGTGCACCATTGACTCCTTGAGGCAGGGCGACAGCCTCCCCTGCTGCAGGGATGCGTTGACCACCCTGGCCAGCACTGTCCCCAACGTCTCCCTGGAGGCTTTCACCAACCAGGATGGGCATGGGTCCATTTCACAACTGGTGGCTCTCACAGACCCCAAGACATCCACTGCGTCAGCTGGCATCACTTCCTGAAATTCCCCCCCCCAAAGTTGGACCAGACGGGGCCTCCATCACCTCACGCTCTCCAACTACTGCTCCCAACCCAGCTTCAAAGTCACTCTGAATCCGAGCTATCTTGCCTGTGAAGTAGGTGACAAATTCCTCACAGCGGACCTGGGACAAGTCTCCGTCCAGGCGGAGGGAGGTTGGACTGACCAGCCCTCACACCACCTGAAACAGCTCCGCTGGGCATGACTTTATAGATTCTATGAGGGCAGCAAGGAATTCTGTTCTTGCTGTCCTCACAGCCTGAACATAGGACCACAAATGGGCCCTATGGAGAAGTCAGTCGGAGTCAGATCGAGTCCGACGCCAGCATCGCTCCAGCCTCCTGCCTGCTTGTTTCATACACCACAGCCCCATAGTAAAACAAGGGGCCATGCAGTCACGAGACAGACACAGAGGGTGTCTCAGAGCCACTCTGTCAATGGCCTCCCCCAGCAAGCTGTTCCAATGCTGGACTAGCTCATTGACAGAGTGGTCGTCCAGGGCAAGGTTAGTTCCCTCAGGACCTCTTGGAACCACTGAGGTTCCATCAGCCTCCAAGGGCAGACCAACCTAACTGGTCCATTCCCCTTCTGGAGGTGGCACTGAGAATTGAGCTGAGTGAGTCATCCCCTCCCCCTCATGATCTACCTGACCCAAGGGAGGCAGCGGTAGTGGCTCTTTTATTCATGTGCATGCATGAATAAAGGAACACGTTTGCGCATGTGCAATATTGAACCAGGAAGTTTGGCGTGCCAGAGCGGCTTGACAAAGGTGCGCCGGGCCTGAACGTGTCCACCGCACCACCGGGACCCCGAGGGGGGAGGGATTGGGACAACTTCAGGTAATGTTTTCAGTTTTTGGGGTGCGGAGGCCAGTAGGGGCAGTGCCCTTGGTACCCTGGGGGTGGCACCATGCCTGAAACCTAGGTAATCCCACATGGTACCATGTGGGTATCATTTGGGCACTTTGTAATACCTGAACCGTGAGAGGCGTTTCAGGAATTGCAAATTCAAGGGGTTTACTCATTTTCACAAATATACACTTCCGTTCTAATCTAGTATAGTTTGTTTCTCTCTCCAAGGACAAAGATCTGTGGATTCCCACCTAAAGCCACTTCACACAATGCAAAGCCAAAGGCAGCATTCGCTAGATATGAACAAAAAATCTCATGGAGTGCTGCTTCCATTGGAAGCAGGGCATTCTCCAAGATTAATGCAAGATAGAAACTTACCAGCTTTCCCACAGTTTTCATCATTTTCCAATAGTTGAATGGGGCTGCCATGGACCAGTCCAAAGCCCCTGGTGTGCCCCATGCATATCCCCATGGGCTGTGAAAATGAAAATGTGCTGACTAAGCACTGGGGAAGTGCTGGAAATTTCCAAATGTGCTGTAAAACTTTCATAAAACTGTTGTAAAATTCCCAGAAAGTGACAACAAAGTCTTGAAAGGTGACAAGAGTGACAAAAAGTCCCAGAAGGTCCCAGAAAGTGACAAAAGTGACAAAAATGTCCCAGAAAATAACAAAAAATGGGAGAAGTGTGTAATCATCAGAAACTGATGAAGTACCAACAGGCACTCCTGAGCTCTTCCGAAAGATCAGTGTTTCCCTTCAGAGAAACACTTGCTCTCATCTCAGTTCTACTACTTAATAGAAAATAGTTTTAGGATTGTGGCCCAAGTTTTCAAAATGAGAAGTCTAAAACTGAACAGGCACTGCTGAGATTTTGAAAGGCAACTACATCCCCCTTTGGTTCTCTTGAAATTATTACAGTTTGTAACTATTCTTTGTTTTTTTTTATGGTATCACACTTCTTTCCTGCATTCCTTAGACGGATATTTAGACTACTTACTAGGATCATCTGAATAAATTAGTCTTCCATACTTTAAAAAGGGTAACAAGCCTGTTTTCTTCCACTGTTATTTTTAAAAAGGCATTCTAATTCAATCTGAATTATCATTTGTTTCTCTAAGTTATAAAATCTAAAAGTGGAGGTCTTATTGGCGAAGTCAGTGAGGAAGATAAGACTGTTAGCCCCTGATCTAAGAGACTACATGTCCGTTTTCCCTAACTGTAAGAATAGGTTCCATAGGAAATTGTGGGCTCTTCTTTCTTAGGTGTTTTTTTAAAAAAAATAACATTTGGACATACATCTCTCTGCAATGCTATAGGTAGAGGGCATTTTGTCTCGGAACAAGGTGTAGTCTACATGACATTGAAGAGTCATGTAACCCTACAGCTAGTTCTTCGATTCTACCCTTCTAACACCCCTTAGAAAGCTTCCACGATTACAATTGCAGCTTTGTTATCACATGCATTAGCACATTTGAGAATGTGTTGTTCTGCTTTTATGCTGCGAGAACACCTGTCCGTCTAAGAGCTACGTTTGGGGACCCAGTCATGTGTGAGCGTTCTTGTGGCATAAAGCAGAATAACGTATTCTCAGGTGTGCTAATTTCCTGTGATAACAGAGCCGCAACTGCAATTGCGGAAATTTCCCCTCCTCCCATATAACATGAGAAAGCACCCTTAGACTGTTTTTAGATGAGCACATGCTCACGGCAGGAAATTACATCCCTTGGAAAATGGCCACAGGTGGGGTTTAGATGTGCGTAGATGCACCTTATTGCCAGTCGCGCATTCTTTAAAGCTGCTAATGAAATACTTGAATATTTAAGTCATGTGTAAAAGCAGCCTCGGTTAAGTACTCTCATGATGGTGCTTCCAGTTAAATAGTTGCTACGATATTTAGGCATAATACCATATTGTCAGCGATGGAGGAAATAAAACATTGTAGTTTCCTAGTGTTTGAATAGTTAGGATCTTAATATAATTTTGAAGTTTTGTTTTATTTTTTAATTTAATTTAAATAAATTTTTTTATCCAACCACTCCTGCCCACAGGGCAGCCTGGGGCGGCAAACAATAATATATTTTTCATGTGCATTCAATATTTTAAGCAACTTGAAACCTATAATGAGTGGACTTATTAAACCCTCTGTTGTCTACCGGGGAATGATTAAAGCCCTGTGATTTCAGCACTTCCTCTAGTTATCTCAGCTGTCTCAGTGATTGATGGCAAAGCATCCTTTCTTCTGTAATGTTTCAGACTTTGTGGCTTGCCTTGAAGCTGATAATGTAGCAGCAGCAAAATGTAAAATGGCAGATAAACAATTTCTCTTGCTCCTTGTGCTCTTCTGCAACTGAAATACTCAGGTTACACTTGTTCACCCACCTTGTTATCGTTATTTGATAACATTCAGGTTGCATGACACAAGGGATGTGCTACGTAACACAAAGTTTTCAGATGGAACAAGACCTACCTTTTCATTGGACAGAGAAAATATTTTTTGCCTGAACAGCAGTCAGCTCTTCATACTGTTTTCTTTGATCCAATTGAACAAACTAATAATAAAATCAAAGGGTCAGCTTGATTTTATTTATGTAATTATAATGCCTTCAGGAATAATTTGGGACATGAATCTTGGTATGCTGAAAGTATCCTAACATTGTGCAGCAAATGGCTTGTATGTTTACTTGGCATTTGGGAGAAGTAATAATTTCAGATCATGATATAAGCTTGTGATACATCAAAGACAAAAATTAAAGTTGATGTAGAAGTTTCATACTTCTACATCAGTACGAAAGTACTTAAATCTCTCCCTCAACACATCCCAATCTAATTTGTATAGCCACACTTATACAGATTCCATGGATCATGAAATTCCATTACAGAACTCTACTCCAGATTCCATTCAAGATAGAGCTGAATTGAAAAATCTATTTGAGCTCTGTTCTGATAGAACCAGTTTTTCACCTTCATTCATGTGAGAGGGTAGCTACTGGCATTTTTTTCTGACATTTTGAGCTATTTCCTGCCCTTTTACTCATTTCCAGTAATTTCTGGTATTATCAGTAATACCGGAAATGACAGAAAATTACTGGAAACTACCGGAAATGACAGAAATGGCATAAAATAGCATAAAATAATGAAAATGTAAAAAAATGACAGTAGATTTCCTCCTCACTCCCTAAGGGTTGGTATATACTGATGGAACAAGAGCACCTACTCTCACTTCAGGCCTAATTACAGATTCCATTATGGTAATTGACAACAGCTTCTGACTTAAATCTAGATACGTGTCAGAGCCATTTTGCATCTGCTATTCATGTTCCCTCCTCAAACACACACAAATGTTTCCAGCGATTTTGCATTCCATTTGTTGCACGGAAAATCAGTGCCTTGCTGTCCCACCCATGCTTGTTCGGTTACTTCTAAAAATTTCATCCTAAAAGTGTAGCAAAACGGGTGATTTCTCATTTTTACATATGTAAAGTGTTGGGAATGAAGTTGTGTGGGACTTTTGGGTGGTGGTGTTGCACTGGACTCTTAGAAGTTTGCACTCTTTACTTCATTGAAAGGAGCAACTGAATTCAGCAGCTTTTATGTTGGAAAAAGGTATGCTTGGAGGGAAAAACATTTACTCAACAAAAGTCCCCTTTTAATTAGGATGTTTTTCCATTGGTTGACAAATAAAAAAAATAAATTCAGACACACTCTATATAAACCTGGTGTCATACCGGTCAACCCCGAAATTCTGAAATGAGGTACAGCGACTCTCAAAATGTGAGACAATGCAGGACATAATTTGCATAAAAATGCAAATTTGCATAAAAATGCAAATCTGCATGTATGCAAATTCAAAATATCTGTTGTTTAACTATGAGCCTGGACTGAAAAAAAAAATCCTGAAAAGCTTCTCATATCTATCTTCTTATCAGATCCTAAAAAGGCTCTCATGTCTATACAATAGCCTCTATCTGTCGTGCTGTGTCCCCAATTGTGGCCGCGACAAAGAGCATCTTGGGTTCCCAGGCAACCCGATGTGGAGCTGCAGAGACTGGCCCCAGCTGACAGCCAGAGTGGTGCAGCACAGCCCGACCAAGGTGCGTGCGCACCCTCTTCAGAAGTCTCCCTAATTGCCCTGCCCAGACGCAGTGCTCGGCCGGCGGCCCAACACAGGGGCTGGAGCCTTAACTCCTCCCCGGTCGCAGATGAGTCTTGGAGCTCTATAAAGCCACTGGTGGGGCAGTATCACCCCGTCGGTAATCATGAAACTGGTCCCTTGTACCTGTGCACATTGATTGTCCTTGAGAGCCTTGTGATTGAGTATCCCTTGTGTTGTATCCCTGCTGTGCTGTGTACTTGTGTCCCTGGACTCCCCTTGTCTGAAAGAGTGTTCGAGTGTGAGCCCCCTTCTTCCTACTTCTACAGCAACCTTTTCCCTTCTCCAGCTCCTCCCGCTCAGTGCCTTCCTGTGTGTGAGTCCTGTCCTCCTTCCCTCACCGATCCCCCCACTTCCAAGTCCTCTGCATCCCCTTCTCTAAACCCTATACCCTTGAGTTCCCCCACCTACCTCCACACTGTGAACTGGACCCTGAAAAGTGTGAGTATCCCTGTTTATGTTCGTATGTCTTCCCGTTCCCTTTGGCCATTGGTTTCCTTTCCATCTCTGTGATGAGTCGGGTTGTCCCCTAGTTTCAAGGGAAAGCCCAAACACAACCCTGAGGGAATTACTGTTTCCCACGTGTGTTCTTGAGGAGAGAGAAGCTGTCCGAGGCTCTACCCTTACCCCTTACCCTTTGTTCCTTCCCCCCCTTGACCCTTACACCCTCCCCCCGTGACACCATCATAAGCCAAGCTGAACTCTAACCCAACGAGTCTTTATGTCCAACTCTATCACAATATTTACCTTAACTGCTTTGCCTCCATACCCCATGCCCAGTGGGTTCTACTGTTTGCACAACCCTCCTTATGCCAGTAAAGTATTTCCCCCACTCCAGCCATTTCTCCTCCTTTGTGGATTCTCTCTGACAGATGAGAGACGTCTAACGAAGAAGCCAGTCTGAAATTTTGTTATTGTTTTTAAAAGAAAACCTCAATCCGTGGCAAAGTTCAGGACTGAAGCTTTTTCCTTCTGATTTTTTCCCAAAGAAAATGATTAGAAATTATAACTTCACACTAATGCTCATAAACACAGTGAGTTGGTTTTTTTCTGTTTCTTTTTTGTTTCTTTTTTTACAATTTGAAGACTTAAGCGAGAAGAGTAATACTCCGCAGCCTGTTTTCTGCCTATACAGCACCCAAGCCCCCCCCCTACACACACACCATAGAGTTGCGTTGGATTGTGCAACAGTCACAAGTAAAAGCCCATTGCAAGCCCTGCCAGCTTAATATTGGGCTTGTCCAGTAAGGGGAGAGTCAGGGGATGAAGCAGTGTTTTTCCTCTCCTTGTCTTCTCTCTTCTCCTCTCTGTCCTCCATCTTGTCCCATGCAGTCTGTACAGTATGGAATCATGTCTGAGTTCTTCAATCAAAGTTTATTATTATAGTTAACCACATGGCCATCACCAATAACACAACATGACAACACAAATAATTAACACCACACATAAAATTGACTCAAAGCGGTCTACCAACATTATCAAAAGGCAATATATACCAGCCTAATCAGGATCATGGATCTAACAATGTTCTCCCTTTGTCACATAAGTCATGTCTTAGGGTGTAAATTCATTTGTTTTAATCTATTGGCAAAGGAAGAAAAATATAAATAAAAAAATTAAACTTAATTGAATTTTATATTATAAATACATAAATATAAATATATAAATTTTATATTTTTGTTAATTATTTAATTAATTAAATAATTGAATGGCAGGAATCATTAGGTACAAGCAGACTTGGAGAGACAAAAGTACATCTCAGTGAAGTACAGGAATACAAACACACCTACTAAACAATAAATAACGGTATCTTATTATTACCCAAAACCAACAGACTTAGTTATTACCGACCCACTGGGGATAGACATTAATCAAACTTTGAACTTCCAGGAATTGACATCAGGTGTTAATAGTCAAATTCCTAATCACATCCTAACAAAGTCATAAATCACTCTAACAATCATTAACATAATATACCCCTACTGAGCTTCAGTCTTTGGTGCCAATTTCTGGCATATTTGAGCTGCTCTGGAAGCAAAAAACGTCACTACCTTTGTTCTCTTTGGATCAGTATCATTCAACAAAAAAACCAATTGTTGGACGAGAAGGCTCACAGCCAGTAGCAACCTGTAATGGGTGGTGATAAGTCACATATATAGGACATTTAAATAAGTAATGTATCAGGTCCTCCACTTCAATTCCACATATACAAATGTGTCTGGAATAGGGAATGGACTTATATCTCCCTTTCAATACCACCATCCGCATGGAGTGGAAGTAGAGATTAGTAAAGGCGACCCTGGTCATTGGCCCAATGCTTTAATGATTGGGGCCTAGATGGTCTCGAAACCTTGCTTTTTATTGTGGATATCCACATGTAGCTCTTCCATGGTGTGCATATATCGGATTCTTTGGAACAGCTCATCCACAGCGAGGTCTTCCACCGAGCACCAGTGCCTCGTTATAATGTTTATAGCTGCTAAAAAGATGATTTTACACGAGTCCTGGCACATCTTCATGCAGCTCATACTGGGCAATTTCTGGCCTGACCGGCACCACCATCCCCGCCACTTTGTTGACTATTCTCCAAACCTTGCTCCAGAAGAGCCGCACCTTCCCACAAAACCACCAACAGTGTATATAGGTTCCCATCTCCCCGCATCCCCTCCAGCATACTCCTCCCCCACCTGGATCCGCAAATTTCATTCTCTCTGGTGTTAGATAAAATCAGGTAGTTAATTTTACCTGAATCTCCCTAACCTCTAGGGAGAGAACACATTTGTTCATATGGTGCCATATTTTCTTTTCCTCTTCCTGGGCTAAAGGCATGTTTAAATCCTTGCTCCATTTCTTTATATAGTCTGCTGAGGGGGCATAGAATATATCTTTGAGTTCCCTATAGATTCTGCCTAATCTACCAGGGGCTTTATTTATTTTAAAGAGAATCTTCTCTATCTTTTGCAGTTCTCTCATTATACATGCCCTGTTTAATGGCGAAGTGACCATCGCTTTTAGCTGCAAGTACTGAAATAAGTTAATTTCCTCCTGCAGCAGATCCATCAATCCTAGAGGGGACAAGAAATCTCCATCCCGAAATAGATGCTCCATTGTAGCGATACCCTTCTTGTTTAGGGCTACTCTGATCTCCGGGGCTATATTATTTTCCCTTATTTGTTTAGAGACAATTGGTGTGAGTGGGGAAAGATCCCCTGTCATTCCCATTTTTAAAAAAATTGTATCCCACTTCCTGATCATGTTCCCTATAAAGGGATGGTCTGTCCTTATTTCTCTGGGCACCTTGCCCTTATCTACTATCAAATCATTTAACGTCTTTACCCCCAGTATTTCCCTTTCCAAAATGGCCCATTCAGGCGCCCTGGTCTCGTGATACCAATCATATAGCCCCACCACCGATGCCGCCATATGATACAATTGTATATCGGGGACATTTAACCCCCCCAAGGAGAACCTTAATACCAGTCCACCACCTGTCACTTCCTCTTTCATTATCCGAGAGCTTTTCATGCCACGCCAATTGGACTAGGGAGGTCTCTGGGGAGTCTCTAAACTTTTCCCAAAAAGACAAGGTTCGGAGTATTACTGTAACATCGATCGATTGACTCCCTATTTCCAAATTAATCAGTGCTGCTTTTGTGGAATGAGGTATTGCCAGGATTCTTTTCCAAATTCTATTCACTTCAGAATCTAGCACTGTCAAGTTCTTAGTAAAGTTCTATTCTGAAGAAACTTCTGCTGTGTGTTATTTGGCAGAAAGCTAAATCTACAATAGGTTATGGGCCCAGGACATCTTCAAGGCAATTCTGAAGACTAGAAGCAGCCCAGAAGGAGTGCAGACTGTGAAAGAAAACTCCCAGACAGAGAGGTGTAACTACTGACTGAGTAAGAAGGCCTAAATCCCAGAAAGGGAAAGGGAGGGAAGCAAGTATGGCAAGCAGCTCAGACTTTCAGTAGGAAAGCTGAACAATGTAAACTACCAATTGTGGAAATTTAAAGTGGAATTGCTGCTATCTAAAGATGATCTATGGGAGGTGATTACCATGAACAGACCAGGGCAAATCATGAGGAATGGGATAAAAAGGACAGGTTAGCAAAGGCTACAATAAGTTTATTGGTAGAAGATGACCAGCTAATCCATATAAGAAGCGAAACCACAGCAAGAGGCATGTGGATTGCATTGCAAAACTTGCATGAGAGAACAAGCCTGAATTGAAAACTGTTTCTACTGAGGAAATTATACAAAATGAGGCTTGGCAAAGAAAGTGAAGTGCAGGCGCATATAAATGCCATTTTGGAAGTAGTGGCACAGCTGCACGGCATTGGTGAAGATATAAAGGACAGCCATGTGGTAGTCCTACTCCTCTTCAGCCTGCCTGAATATTACAGTGCCCTCATCAATGCCCTGGAGACAAGGCCAGAGGCTGAACTGAAGCTGGAATTTGTTAAAGGTAGACTTGCGGATGAATTCCAGTGCAGAAAGGAGAACCTGCAGAATGATCTAAAGCAGGGTAATGAGACTGTACTGAAAACCTCAGACAAAGCTCCTAAGAGGGAAACCAGAGTATGCTTCAGATGCAAAAAGGAGGGACATTTAAAGAAAGACTGCTATATATGGAAAGCAGATCAGCAGAAACTGTCTCCACGAACATCTAAGCAGAGGGCTAAAGTCACAAACAGCAACACAGTCGCTCAACAATGGAGTGGTTGCTTCAGAGCAATGCAAGACAGCTCAACCTAAAATTGGTGTGTAGACTCCGGGGGAATGAGCCACATGACTAGCGATAAAGTATTCTACACAGGGTTGGACCTGAGCAGTAAAGAAAGGATCTACCTCGCAGTTGGGAGAAGCATCAATGTGGAAGGAATTGGACAAGGATTCCTGTACTGTAACCAGTCACTGGGAGGCACACTGACCATACCCATGAAAGATGTGCTTTATGTGCCCAACTTAGAAAGGGGACTCCTGTCCGTGAGGCGCCTGGCAGCAAGGGGACTCACCATGCATTTCCAGGGAGATGAATACAAAATTCACAGTGGGACAAAAGTACTGGCCAGAGCCACTGGAGATGAGCACCTGTACTGTCTGAGCACAGCAAAAGAACAGGTGAACCTCACTGTGTACAAGCCACACCATAACTGCATCCACCTGTGGCATAGACGCATGGGACATAGACACCCAGACAGCATCAAGGAAATGCACAAGCAGCAGTTGACCAAAGACCTTAAGGTATCAACATGTCCCGTGATCATAAAATGCGACTATTACATCAAAGCCAAAGCCACGAGGGCTACACTTCTTAAGAAGCGTCAGAATAGAACCATGAGACCACTTGATCTTGTACACAGTGACATGAGCGGCCCAATTAAGTTCCCACACCAGGAGGCAACCTGTATATGGTAACTTTCATGGACGACAATTCGAGGTACACAATCACGTACGCCATGAAGAGTAAAGATGAAGTATTTAACAAATTTCAGGACTATGTGACAATGATGAACAACAAGTTGCAGCACAGTCCAAAGACACTGCAGATTGACAATGGAGGTGAGTTCACAGTAGGGCTGATGTGGCAGCAGCTGTTACCGTGCCGTGATTCCATTCCACCATTTTGGAATTTCCTGCACCACACCGCGGCTTTTCTGCAGACATTCCACTAATTCCACCGGCATTCTGCAAATTGCGGAATTGCAGAAAATTGTGGAAACTGTTGGAAAACCTCTGTTCCACTATTTTGTGGTGCTGGTGGAATGGCGGAAGTAGCGATGTCATGTTTCCGCTATTTTGCGAAGTCTGTGGAAGTAGCGGAATGAAAGTAGTGGAACTGCAGAAGTAGTGGAATGAAACTAGCTGAATGAAAGCCTCTGCCACACCGTACCACTAATTGTGGAAATGCTGTTTCTGGCAGAAATAGCTGTCGCTGCGACATTCCGCTACAGCCCTAGTTCACAGGAAAGGAAGTAGAGGACTTCCTGAGACTCCATGGAATTGAGCACCAAAAGACAGTGCTATATGCACTCAAGCACTCAATGGAACAGCAGAAAGGAAAAACAGAACGCTAACCAAAATGGTGAGATATTTATATTTATTTTTATTTATTTATAAATTTCTACCCCGCCCCTCCTGCCATGCAGCTCGGGGCGGCTNGGCTTGTTCTTCCCTCCTGCAGGTCCAGCAAGCAGCGGCGGTGATGTCAGCAGCAACGGGGCAGCAAGGCAGCGGAGCAACGGAGCACAAACCCCCCCCGTCGGCGGCAGAGCTCCACAAGCCCCCGCCACAGCCAGGCAGGTAAGTGGATGGAAATGGGTCCCTGCAGGCTCTTGCATGTTAACAGACTCTGGACTACCAGAAAGATACTGCGGCAAAGCAGCAGTTGCTGCTACCTACCTACAAAATCGGCGGTATTCTAGAACAGGGAGGAAAACTCCATACGAACTGTGACATGGTCAAAAACCTAATGTGGGCCACATCAGAGTATTTGGAAGTAAGACTTACGTATGTATCCCAGAGGAGAAACATACCAAGCTGCAAAACAGAGCAGTGGAAGGCATCCTCATAGTAGGCATTCCAAAGGCTACAGGATCCTGGATCGACGCACAGACAGAATAACCATTAGTAACAGTGTGACCTTTGTGGAAAATTCAAGCGACAGCGTGATGACTCTCCAAGGTCCAGGCAAAGGAGAACAATCAACCACAGGCAAAATCACTGAAAGGGAGAAATCCTCTGAACAAGTAGTTGAAATTGGCTCAAAGGTAGCAGAAATGCAGGAACAGACACAGCTGGCTGCTGATGCTGAGCCAAGGCAGTCAACATGGTCTAACAAAAGGCATTCCCTCCATTCGTCTGTCCTACAAAGTCACCACCAGTAAATTGTCAGAGCCAGCATCCTGGAAGGACATCTCACAGACGTCAGAAGGGGAAGCAGAAAAATGGGTAAGAGCAGCTGAAGAAGTAGTAAAGTCCATGCAGCACAACGTGACGTGGACACTTACTCCACTGCCCGCAGGGAGAAATACTATAGGTTGTAAATGGACATTTAAAGTAAAGTACAATGCACAGTATTGAATGGTACAAGGCCCGACTTGTCACAAAAGGATACTCCCAGAAGTAGTGAGAAGACTACGATGAAACATTTGCACCTGTAGTTAAGCACACTACAATCAGAACATTGTTAAGTATAGCTGCCGGAAGAGGAATGCAAGTCAAATATATGGATGTGAAAACAGCATTCCTAAATGGTGAGCTGAAGGAAGATATTTACATGGACCAACCACTGGGGTTTGCAGATGTTGAAAGGCCAGATCTTGTATGCAAACTGCACAAAAGCATATATGGGCTTAAGCAGGCCACCAGAGCGTGGAACACTAAAATACACAAGGTGCTCATGAGGGAAATTTTTACCAGGAGCAAAGCAGATCCCTGCTTTACACAAAAACTAAGGGGCAGGTGGATCTTTGTATTAATTTATGTTGATGACCTTATTATATGATCTGAGCAAGAAGGTGATGAGTGCGAAACAATGAGAGCTCTAAATCTGGACTTTGAAACTAAGGACCTGGGTAACATAACGCACTACCTTGGAATACAAATTGAAAGAGAAGATGACAGAAGCTATCTTCTCAACCAAAGACAGGCAATAGACAAGATGATAGAAAGTTTCAGTATGGGGGGTGCGAAGGCAGCAAATACCCCTATGGAAACCAGCTACCCAAAGGAGATGAAAGAATAGAGCTTATTGCTGCCAGACAATAAGCAATACAGAAAGGCGATAGGTAGGCTCGTGTACATTGCCACAATCACAAGGCCTGACATTGCAGTGGCAATAGGTATACTGTGTAGGCAAGTCTCAGCCCCAAGCCAAAGGGATTGGAATGCAGTGAAGAGGGTCTACGGTACCTGAAAGGGACTGTGCACCTCAGGCTATGGCTCCCAGCAACTCCCATGTCAGACCTGATAGGGTATGTGGATGCAGATTGGGCTGGAGACCATTCGGACTGAAAATCTGCCATTGGGTACCTATTTTTGCTTGGTGGAGGACCCATCAGCTGGTGCAGTAGGAAACAAGCCTCTGTGACACTTTCCTTGATGGAGGCAGAGTACGTGGCAGTGGCACACGTCAGCCAAGAGGTTATCTGGTTGTGACAGCTTCTGAATGATCTGGGTCAAAAATTGGACAGACCCACGCCAATCCTGGAAGACAACCAAGGATGTATAGCGCTGGCACAAACAGAAAGAATCAACCCCAGAACCAAGCACATTGACGTAAAATACCATTTCCTGAAAGACTCACAGGAACAAGGACTCCTAGATCTACAATACTGTCCTACAGAGGATATGCCAGCTGTCAGGGGGGGTCTGGGTGAGAAAACCTACTCTATCAGGGGAGGAGGGGGGAGGGAACCTATAACCGGGGAACAACCGTAGAAAGAAGCCAGGGAACCCAGGTAGGGGAAACACCAGGAAGGGGAAGCCTCTCAGCTGGGCGCTTGGGTATTTCAAGACTGTTCTTGTTCTTATCAGTCAGGGAACCCGGCCTCAGAGTGCACAGCTCATCATTGAGGTTACAGAAGCAAGAGGGAGAGGAACTCCAGACATGGAAGAGGGCAGAGGGCTTCTAAGAGCAACAAGAGGGGATACAGGCTAGGGGGGAGCAAGACAGAGTCAGAGGGAAGCAAGGCAAGGAGGGGGCACAAGCTACAGAAGGATGGAGCAAGGCGAGGCTAAGGGAGAATGTACAGCTAAGGGGAGAGCAAGACTAGACAGGCTAAGGAGAACACAAACCTATGAGGGGGAACAAGGCACGGCTATAGGGGAACATGGGGCTATGGGGAGAACAAGACCAAGCAGGACTGTGGGGGACCACAAGGCTATGGGTGGGGGGGAAGTTAGGAGGAGAACAGGACCAAGCAGAGCTATAGGGGACCAGAGAGCTAGGGGGAGAACGGGACCAAGCGGGACTATGGGAACCACAAAGCTTATGGGGGGAGGGGGGAGCGAGGACAGCTATAGGTGAATGCAGAGCAATGGGGGAATACAATCTAACTAGACATCACCAACACAGACAACTGGGATGATAGGACAAACCAATACCACGACACTTATTAAGGATTCCACACAGGGGAAGACAAGGACTATAGGTATAAACATACAACTAGGAAGGGAAGAGGTACAGGGTCCATAAGGCTCTCACACACAACAGGGAACCAACAAGAACACAGGGATGGATAGCACGAGGAAGATACCCAACAGCCACAGAGGGGTAAAAGCAGTTGCTCCCACAGCTTCCTGTGGCCATAACTTGGATTAAATGCTAATAGTGGCCAATCAGGAAACTGGAAGACAGAACAAGGGAGAAAGGGCACAGCTGGGGAATAGGCGTGGCAACACAGGGGAACAGAGACTCAAGAAACAACATAGAAAAGAGAACCTGGCTGACTAACAAGGCCTGAGGTGGCGCCAGCTTCTAAGGCAGCACCTCGTCAGGCCAAGGGTTCAAGACCCAGCCGTGACAACAGCGGATGTGTTCACGAAGCCACTAGCAGGGGAATGCCATCGCAAGCTATTAAGAAGAATGGACCTAGTGGGTTTGACTAGTGACTGTTGAGAAGGGGCGTTGGATTGTGCAACCGTCACAAGTATTGCAAGCTTAATATGGGGCTTGTCCAGTAGGGGGAGGGTCAGGGGACGAAACAGTTTTTCTTGTCTCCACTCTTCTCCTCTCTCTGTCCTCCATCTTGTCCCATGCAGCCTGTACAGTATGGAAGCATGTCTTCTGAGTTCTTAGTAAAGTTCTGTTTTGAAGAAACTTCTGCTGTGTGTTATTCATCAGAAAGCTAACTCTACAATAAGTTGCAGACTAGAGCGTCTGCAAAGCTATAGTGTTGCCTGGGGCAAAAGCTGGCTGGAGGCAGAGCAGCAACGTGGATCTGTGCATCAGATGGACCACTGCTCCACATCAAGCCGGTGCCCCAGTTTTGGCGGATCATCTCCTCTGGTGGTGCACCTCCAGGATGTTCTGGAGCACCGCCAGTGGGGCTACCCTGGAGGTGAGGTGGAGCAGAGGCTGGGCTGCTGTCCATCAAAGAGCACCCATTGATAGATTGCAAATTTATTTCCCTCAGCCCTCTGTTTCAAACATTGTTCTTTATAGCAGTTTTACAGGACTGCTGAACAGATAACAAGAGTTGTGGAATCAGGGATGTCCCACAAAATCCAGGACATTTGAGAGATATCCCGGTTGTGTCGAAACTGAAAACTTTAAGTGACACGTTCACCCCAGCTCGCTCACTGCCTGGGGGTCTGTGTCTCAGTTTCTTCTAATTCAAGAACCAAATTGTTTGAGTTAGCTGTTTTATTTTGCAGTGTCTTTTTCTATCCTGTTCAGTACAAGGTTCCACCCAGGATTCACACCTGGCTGTGGACTGCACTTCACAAACTTAAAACAACAGAGTCTCCAACGTAAAGAACCTTAAGATCCCTTTCCTTCCCTTATGTGAGGGATCATCTCACATATACGTCACCCTCTCCACTGAGGGAAGCAGACCAGTCCTGACTGCACTGACAAGCTGTGAGTGGCAGGAGTTGTGCCAGTCTGTTGGCAGAATCCCCAGTCTTTTCCTGGCTGGGAATGTTGCTGGAAGATTGGGAGTGCTCTGTTGGCAACAACCCTGGCAGGGAAGGAAACTGGGCTGTTGCCAAAGGATCAGTGGGTGCATCCATTCATCATGCAGCAAAAAGAAAATCTTGCTATGGAGATTCACACTTGTTACTCTCCACACCCTTGCTATCGGTGTGAAGATTAGAACATGTGGAATCAGCTTGTGAGGCATTTTGAGTAGCTGCTCCAGAGTTATGAATCTCTCTTCATTGGAGATTCATCAAATCCTGAGCATTTTCTAGAGTCAGAAGTTTTTGGCCTTTTAATTTGGCAAAGCTAGGGGGCCAGATATTTGTCGTTAATTTCAAACTGAAGAAATAGGAAATAGGCCTCTCTCTATCTGTGACTTCAGACCATGACATCCGCAGTTACACTGGGTCGATATGGGAAGATTCCATACAGTGACAATTTATGTATTTTTGGAATGGGTGTAGTTGATGATGTCCCCCATTATACTTTATATTGACCATTATTCTTTTCTAAACTCCAAAAGTTACTAGAATCAGTTAAACTAGATTGTAATTGGCCGGCATTATGGAAATTGATAGTTTTGTTAACTGATAAGAAAGAGGAAGTGACCAGTGTTGTGCCTCATTTGCCTTTGCGGCAGGCAGGATAAGAGCCCAGTATGATAAATAACGGGAGAGGCCGGATTGATGATTCCATCTGAAAGTGAACCAAATTAAATGTTGATATATAAGAATATATGATATGTACACTGGTTTGTTAATTTTTTTGATCCAATTTGGAAACTTATACTCGGTGAGTTTTTTGAGATGTCAAGGCTACAGCCAGCACAAATAAACATTTTATTAATATAATTTGGCAAATCATTTGGCAGATAGGGATAGGTTTTAAGAACTGGGGAGGAATTTTAATTGGTTTCTTGGATATATTAAAAAAACAATTTAAAATATTAAGTATATATATGTTAATATATATTATAAATATATATTTAATAATATATACAACTAAATTCTATCTATCTATCTATCTATCTATC
>QEPC01005569.1:473752-498987 GCA_003113815.1 Sphenodon punctatus | reverse complement strand
CTTGTCTCCTCTCTTCTCCTCTCTCTGTCCTCCATCTTGTCCCATGCAGTCTGTACAGTATGGAAGCATGTCTTCTGAGTTCTTAGTAAAGTTCTGTTTTGAAGAAACTTCTGCTGTGTGTTATTCATCAGAAAGCTAACTCTACAATAAGTTGCAGACTAGAGCGTCTGCAAAGCTATAGTGTTGCCTGGGGCAAAAGCTGGCTGGAGGCAGAGCAGCAACGTGGATCTGTGCATCAGATGGACCACTGCTCCACATCAAGCCGGTGCCCCAGTTTTGGCGGATCATCTCCTCTGGTGGTGCACCTCCAGGATGTTCTGGAGCACCGCCAGTGGGGCTACCCTGGAGGTGAGGTGGAGCAGAGGCTGGGCTGCTGTCCATCAAAGAGCACCCATTGATAGATTGCAAATTTATTTCCCTCAGCCCTCTGTTTCAAACATTGTTCTTTATAGCAGTTTTACAGGACTGCTGAACAGATAACAAGAGTTGTGGAATCAGGGATGTCCCACAAAATCCAGGACATTTGAGAGATATCCCGGTTGTGTCGAAACTGAAAACTTTAAGTGACACGTTCACCCCAGCTCGCTCACTGCCTGGGGGTCTGTGTCTCAGTTTCTTCTAATTCAAGAACCAAATTGTTTGAGTTAGCTGTTTTATTTTGCAGTGTCTTTTTCTATCCTGTTCAGTACAAGGTTCCACCCAGGATTCACACCTGGCTGTGGACTGCACTTCACAAACTTAAAACAACAGAGTCTCCAACGTAAAGAACCTTAAGATCCCTTTCCTTCCCTTATGTGAGGGATCATCTCACATATACGTCACCCTCTCCACTGAGGGAAGCAGACCAGTCCTGACTGCACTGACAAGCTGTGAGTGGCAGGAGTTGTGCCAGTCTGTTGGCAGAATCCCCAGTCTTTTCCTGGCTGGGAATGTTGCTGGAAGATTGGGAGTGCTCTGTTGGCAACAACCCTGGCAGGGAAGGAAACTGGGCTGTTGCCAAAGGATCAGTGGGTGCATCCATTCATCATGCAGCAAAAAGAAAATCTTGCTATGGAGATTCACACTTGTTACTCTCCACACCCTTGCTATCGGTGTGAAGATTAGAACATGTGGAATCAGCTTGTGAGGCATTTTGAGTAGCTGCTCCAGAGTTATGAATCTCTCTTCATTGGAGATTCATCAAATCCTGAGCATTTTCTAGAGTCAGAAGTTTTTGGCCTTTTAATTTGGCAAAGCTAGGGGGCCAGATATTTGTCGTTAATTTCAAACTGAAGAAATAGGAAATAGGCCTCTCTCTATCTGTGACTTCAGACCATGACATCCGCAGTTACACTGGGTCGATATGGGAAGATTCCATACAGTGACAATTTATGTATTTTTGGAATGGGTGTAGTTGATGATGTCCCCCATTATACTTTATATTGACCATTATTCTTTTCTAAACTCCAAAAGTTACTAGAATCAGTTAAACTAGATTGTAATTGGCCGGCATTATGGAAATTGATAGTTTTGTTAACTGATAAGAAAGAGGAAGTGACCAGTGTTGTGCCTCATTTGCCTTTGCGGCAGGCAGGATAAGAGCCCAGTATGATAAATAACGGGAGAGGCCGGATTGATGATTCCATCTGAAAGTGAACCAAATTAAATGTTGATATATAAGAATATATGATATGTACACTGGTTTGTTAATTTTTTTGATCCAATTTGGAAACTTATACTCGGTGAGTTTTTTGAGATGTCAAGGCTACAGCCAGCACAAATAAACATTTTATTAATATAATTTGGCAAATCATTTGGCAGATAGGGATAGGTTTTAAGAACTGGGGAGGAATTTTAATTGGTTTCTTGGATATATTAAAAAAACAATTTAAAATATTAAGTATATATATGTTAATATATATTATAAATATATATTTAATAATATATACAACTAAATTCTATCTATCTATCTATCTATCTATCTATCAGGGGTGTGCAATTTATTTTCATCTTGCTTTTTTGGGTTAGCCGGTCTGTGAATGTACAGAATGGTCCTGCATACATGTAGACCAACTTCCTTTTGCAAAATGACACCAACGCTGACAGCACAATTTTTGGCAAGGTCACACATGTGGTGCGCAGAATGGTTCCAGTGGCCATTTTGTGCATGAACACCGATTTTTTTATTACGTGTTTATTTTTTAATAAAAGTAAACAAAGGAATGAAAACAGTAGGGGGGAGAGAATCATGAAAACCCCTGGAAATGTTCAGCGTTTTGAATCTGAAAATGATAAATGTAAGTAAAACAAACTATGTGTCTGCTGCACATCCCTACTACCTACCAACCTATCTATCTAGAATATCATATGCTTACCATGTTGATCTATATTGTCCCTTTGTTTCCTACGTTCTCCTTGTCTTATTTCAAAATAATTAAATAAGTCATAGGGATGGGCGAACAGATCGCGGTTTGGGTTCGGCTGTTCGGTTCGGCTGCGTTCGGTTCAGATTTGTTCGGTTCGGTTCACTCGTTCGGTTCGTTCGCCGAGTTCGGGTTCGGATGTTTGGTTCATTCGTCCGAACAGGCTGTTCGGTTAGGCCATTTGGCTGTTCGGTTAGGACGTTTGGCTGTTCGGTTCGGCTGTTCGGTTTGTCCGTTCGGGAAGTGTTGTTATGGGTTTTGGGTTTTTTTAATATTTTTTTTGGTTTTTTATTGGGTTTTCTTTTGTTCTTTATTTGGTTTTTATATGGGGTTTTCTTATTTTTTTAAATCTAATATTATATATATCTGTCTACACTAAATCTAACCGCTATTAACTATTCTAAATGCTATGAAGTAAATGGATTATCTAATAAGTACACAGACCTACTCCTACAAACACTAAAACTAAATCACTAACGCTATCTCTATCACTAAGGTAACTCCTACAACTGTCTTCATCTATCTATCTATCCCCCCCATCCCATATCCATATCCATATATATATATGTATCCATATATATATATGGATATGGATATATATGGATATATATACATCCATATATCCATATATATGGATATATATATGGATATATATGGATATATATACATCCAATATATATGGGATGGGGGGGAATCTTCACAAATAGAAGAGGAGTCTGTAGTGAAATACATACATTACATACTCAATGAGTCTGTACAGTGCATAACACAAGGTTTCAGTTTATGGTTTAAGTTTCATTTCATTACAAAAGTGAAATGAAACTTAAAGCAATCTAAAAATCCTACTCAACACCTGCTGTTCAGGAACAGTGACTAGCTCAGAAGGTGTTGGGAAGTGGGGAGGCAGATAATTAGTTTAGTTTCTTGCAAGCCTCTCCACCCCTGGTGCCTGGAAGTCTGCTCCTCAGTGACTGACACCTCCCTGTAATGCTTGACCTTCCAGTGAACCTTTTTTTGCCACCCGAACTCATCCGAACGCGATCCGAACTGACCAAATTGTTCTGCCATTTTGCCGTTCAGTGTTCGGTTTGTTCAGTATGTTCGCGTTCGCGTTCGAGTTCGGTCGTCCGAACAGTTCGAGTTCGGGCCAAACTCCAAACTTCCGAACCGCGTTCGCCCATCCCTAAGTCATTGTATGAAATAAGTAGTGCTGAAACTCAGTCCTCGCTTTTCTTTGGAAAACATCCACAACCAATGCATTAGGCCTCGATTTCTTGAATTCCAAAGTTCCAAGAAAGGGTTGCAGAAATTCAGAACTCAGAGAATCCTCAGACAAGTGCAGTGAAGTGGGGCAGAGGGCAGGGAAGGGGGCAGAGTCCAGCACTAGACCCCTTCTCTGGTCCCTGTCTCCTGGTGGCTGGAGAGGGAATAGGCCAGTGGGGCCAGGGAAGGGGGGGACAGGAACTAAGCAGGTCTAAGGGGGGATGCTTAGAGGGAGTGGGAGGTTATAGCAGATGGGCAGGTTATTTACCTTCCAGAAGGGTTCCACGCCAATGCGTAGCCTCTTCCTGGCTGATAACTTTGAAAGTAAAAAAACCAACCAAATGAGTGGCCCTTTCTGAACATGCCATTTCCCCATCTTTTTATTTATCAAATTTATATGCCTTCCTTCCCACAAGTCTCAGGGCATATCACAATCCATAAAAAACACTAAAATTCAGCATTAAAAACACACATTCTTACCCTCAAACTCTCTCCCTTCCTACAGCCTGTGAGGGATAAGGGTATAGGGGAAGGAAAGGGAACACCAGGGGCGCACACACATGCCTCACGCACTCCCTTACCTCGTGGCCATGGCCTTGGCTTCTTAAATGGTCCCTCAGGATCTTATACAGCCGTCAGGATGCATGTCCCCAGCCTAGATCATCATAGGGTAAGCACACAACCTTATAGCCCAGGGAACCACACTCGTACAGGGATAGGGGAACACCAGCCAAGGTAGGGGTGGAGTGACTGATGGGAATTGGCCACCCTGAGATAGGGGCAAGGGTCAGGACTTGCACATCAGACAGGGACCAGGTTGTGGAAGGAGGTAGGAAGGGTACAGGTACTCCACCCCTCGCGCTCTGATAGCCCCACACCGTACCCACACACTCACCCACACGCTCGCTTCCACCACTCTCTCGTAGACACTACAATAACTAGGCACTCCAAACCAAATGCTAAGGGGTGGGCTCACAGGCACAAGGCTCCGATCACCAGCAACAGCAGTGAGCTCTGAAGCAGCTTTTATGCATCCCTAATTGCCTGCCCATGCTGGCACAGGCACTCTGAGCACTGGCGTTGCAAGGCAGGGGGTGTGGTTATGTGGGGTGGCTGGGCTGGCGTAGTGGAAGCGCGTCTTTCACCTCCCAGCTGTGCTGGAGCCGGGGAGGCATTTCCATCCACAGGGCTCCGCAAGCTCCACTTCCTGTGCCACTGGAGCCGGTGGCGGGGGCGCCAGCAGTGCGGCTGCAGCACTAGGCAAGACCGTGGGAATTGCCTCAGGGATCTGTCTCTGCCGAGGCCCCACCTGGTATACCAGGAATCCCCTTCCCCTAGCCCTAAAACCCGAGCCCTGGGACCTGACACAGCCCTACCCAAAACCCCACCCAAACCATATTTATCCCTGCCTGCCAAATGCTCCTTCAAATAAAAGGTCTTGCACCACCTCCAGAAAACCAGGCTCAGGCTCAAACAAGCCTCTTGGGGAAGGGAGTTCCACAAAATGGGGGCAGCAATTGAAAACACCTTCCTGTGCACCCCCACCCCATGGACAAGAGTAACATGTGGGTGCTCTTGCAATTCTAATTCAGTTGAATCAATAAACTACATTATTTTAGAATGTGAGTTTTATAGAGAGGCTCATTTTAAATTAATTCAACATATTTTAGATAGCATGTCTGGCATATCATCTGATCAATATGTCCAAACTCTATTGGCAGATACTTCATCCTATATTACTCTCAAAGTAGCAATGTATCTATTGGTAGTGTTCACCTTTAAGGAGAAGGTTTAGTTCATTTCCCCAACCACTGATGGTCAGACTGGTACTTTAAAAGCTTGGGTTGCTTCCATGAACAAATAGCGTTAATCATGCAACAAATGCCGCTGTTGATGCTGTTTACTTGTGGGACAAATTGTTTCATCTTGGATTTAGTCCTGGTCCTTGTTTCATTTGGTCTTTCTATTGTTTTTAAGTGTATAACTGCGCACTTGCTGTATGTACAATTGGATGGTGAATTGTTCATAAAGACAGACTATTATGTTTGTATTTTAAAGTGTGTATTGATTGGTTCTGACCTGCTATGGCCTGTGGCTATGCAAATACAACTTGACGACGATGACAAGAGTAACAGATGGAACCCACACCCAGCCAACTGCAGGGGCTGCAAAGTGGAATGGTAGGAGCTTGCCTCACCATGGTGAATGGTGAGCTCGCCTCACTAACTGTCTCTCTGACATCTCTACCTGGATGTCTCAATGTCAACTCAAACTCAACATAGCTAAAACTGAACTCCTTATCTTCCCCCCTCATCCTTCCTCTCCCTCTTCCCTGTCGATCCTCATTGATGGGGTCACCATCCTTCCCATCACCCAAGCCCGTAGCTTAGGCTTCACCTTTGACTCACCCCTTTCTTTTAAACCCTACATTGACTCTGTTGCCAAATCCTGTCACTTCTTCCTCCATAACATTGCTATGATTGGCCTTTTCTCTCTGTCTCCTCTGCTAAAACCCTTATTCATGCCCTGGTCATCTCTCACCTTGATTACTGTAACCTCCTTCTCACTGGCCTCCCCGGATCTCACTTTTCTCCCCTTATCGCCCCTCAAAACTCTGCTGCCAGGTCATCCACCTCGCCCATCCCTTCGACCATGTGCAGCCCCACCTCTCCTCTCCAGCTTCCCCTTCCTGAATGAATCCTGCACAAGCTCCTAGTCTTCACCTATAAATCTCTTCACAACCTTGATCTGCCCTACCTCTCTGTGCTAATTTCCCTCTGTACTCCAGTCTGTGAACTCTGCTCCTCCTCTGTCCCCTCTCTCACCCTCCCACACCTCCCCTGCTCCCCTAACCACCTTCATCCCGTCTCCCTAGCTACCCCCCATACCTGGAACTCCCTCCCTGCCCACATCCACCTCACCCCCTCCCTTTATACCTTCAAATCCCTCCTCAAGGTCCACCTCTTCCACTCTGCCCTCCCTGACTCATCCTTTCCATCACCTAACTCCTGCTGATACCTACCATCCAGTACAATCTGTTACCTGAGGTCTGTGTATTCTCACCCTCACCACACAGACCAGTCAGCTGTCATTTTCAATGTAACCAAGCAAAGGATGTGCACCTGGAACCTCGTATCTTTGTAATGTTATACTCCTTGTCTCTCCCTCTGTTCCCCTTCCTTCGTCTCCCTCCCCCCCCCAATCTCTCAGATTGTAAGCCCTAGGGCATGGACCGTGTCTCTTCCATTACTTTGTAAAGTGCCAGGTACATTGCTGGCACTATATAAATGGTTGCTAATAATAGTAATAATATTAATATATAAATAGGACAGGTAGTCTTTCAGATATGTGAGACCCAGACATTTACAGCTTTAAAGGTCAAAACCAGCACCTGGAATTGTGCCCGGTAAGCTATAGTCAGCAAGTGCAGATTTCAGAGCACCTGTGTGATGTGGTCCCAATGACTTGACCCCAAAAGGAGCTGAGCAACCACAATTTGCATCAGCTGCAGCTTCTGAATAGTCATCAGGGCAGACCCACATAGAGCACATTGCAGTAATCTAGCCTCAAAGTAATGAAAGCATGGATGACAGTGGCCAAATCTGAATAAGAAATACAAGGCCGCAGCCTCCTCCCCAGGTGGTGATGGTGGAAGGTGCTTCTGACCACTGCCGCCACCTGACAAATCAGGTGTAACAAGGGAAACAAAAGCACTCCAAGGCTGTGAACCTGAGTAACCAGAGGGGGCCAGATGCGATCAGGTGTCCCAATCCCCTCCAAGTCACAGGACTGACTTATTTATTTTCTACCATTCCCCTCCTGCTCCGGGCAGCTTACATCATAAAAACATATCACACACATAAAATCAGGCAGCACCTTAAAAGAGAAGGTATACAAAACCAAAAAGAAACCCTCCCCATGTCTCTAACCCCCCCCCCCCCCCTACACCCCATCTCCCTCGCCAAAAGCCAGACAAAACTGCCAGGTCTTATACATACAGCAGAATGAAGGGAGGTCTGGAGCCAATGGGACCTCCTCCAGGAGAAAGCTCAACAGCCTAGTAATGAAAGTGAGAGTACACAGACCTCAGGTGAGAATGGCCTGTGAGAATGCCCTCTCCATAGTAGCCCCCCCAGGCCACATGGGGAACCTCAAGAAGGATGCTCCCAGAAGACCGAAGAGGTCACTCCAAAGCAGTGGCAACGGGTGGTTTTTGAGGTTGGTGGGGCAATGGGTGGGTTGAAACTAGGGGTGGAGCCAGGGCAACGTATATGGAGCCTGGCCTAGAGGTGGAGCCAGGGCAATGGTAGGCGGAGCCGAGGCTATAGTAGGGGCAGTGGTGTGGCTTAACCCAGCAGCAATGAGTTCCTAGGGTTAACATTGGATAGACATTACATTAGTTAACACTGAGAACGCCTTGTTGCTGTGTGAAGCACTACCACTGGGGGATAGAGAGTCCTCTTACTGGGGTTCCGTCCACTTTCTCTTTCCCGCCGGGTCCAAATTAACCATACCAGGTTACAAAAACAGATCACGTTGCTATTACTTACCTTTATCCTGAACTCTCGAAATCCTCAATTTTCATGGCATCCTTGGCCACCTGTAATCTTCGGAAGGTGTAGGCTTTGGGACAAGCCTTCCTTCTGGCTTGGAGAACTGGGAGGACTGAGTTAGCTCCCTGTTCTGCAACAGGCCAAATCAGAAGAGAATGAAAGGGAAGAGAAGGACAGAACAGAGGAGAAGTAGGAGGGAAAGGGTTTGGTTTTGCTGCACGAGAAGAGGAAAGGGAAGAGAGGTGTTCAGTGGGGGACAGGGGAAAGGGGTTTCCTTGTGGTCTTCAGCCTTCTCTTCTGCCATGTTCCTCCCTACTTTCTCCTCTTTTCACAAGGAGAGCAGTTTTAGCCCTGTATAGCAACCAAATACATCCCATCCAAACCAGCATCTGCAGTACCTACACTGTTTCCCCAGCAGTCAAATACCTGTCCAATCAAACAGGCCTTTTAAAAAAGTTTGGCCAGTTTCAGTGCTGCATTGCCACCAAGTCAGGCCCATCAAGACCCGCATCCCCAGTACCTACACCTTATCCCCAACAGCCAAATGACTTTCCAAGAAGACAAGCCTTTTTTAAAAGTTCGTCCAGTTTCAGGGCTGCATTGCCACCAAACCAGGCCCATCGAGACCAGCATCCCCAGTACCTACACCATATCCCCAGCAGCAAAATGCCTGTCCAAGCAAAAAGTTTGGCCATTTGCAGGCCTCTGATGCCACCAAACCAGCCTCATCAAAATTTAAACAACGCATTTCTGTTTCTCAACAAAACTCCAGGCAAGATGCTCAAAAGCACACAGTTACAAGCACAGAGGCCAGAAACTACTTTCCAGCAGGGACCAGCACTCAAACAGCAAAGTGACCATTTTAAAAAAGAGTAGCCACGACCAGTACACCCAGAAATTTACAAAATGTTCTATCTACTCACGTTTGGGAGGGGAGAAGGAAAGCAGCAATGCATTATACAAACACAGAGCAAGCAAAGTAAACCATCGTAAGGCAACAATGTTATGTGCAATCCTTAGCACACCATAAAAGCAGCAGCGAGGATTTCCACTTGTCTCCCAAAACATGCTAGACAGCTCTATTGCAATGTAAGAGGTAGCTTCTGCTGAACACAGATGCTAAACACAGATGCAGCCCCATTCCCCACTTACCCCCCCAGTGGCGCCATTCCCCTCTTACCCCCCCAACAGCTCCACTTACCCGAGCACCATTCCCCCCAGCAGCCCCATTCCCCCATTCCACCCTTAACTCCAGGCCTATTTTAACCAGCAGCCCCATTTCTCCCTTAGCCCTCTAGTCCGCATTTTCTCCAGTGTCTCCCAGCAAAATAACTAAAAATAACTAACTCGCCAATGTGGATGCAACTGATGCAGGTCCAGCAGCAGCACTTATTTTTTTATTTTATTTTATTTTAAAATTTTATTTTTATTATTTTTTTCATTTAGCATGGGGTAACAAAGCCACAAACAAGCCAGGCCAAGCAGCAGCCAAGCCATCCAGCACACCAAAATGGCGCAGATCACCAGTGCGCTGAAAGAGGAGAGCTCTTTTTTAACCCCACCCTATGGGTTGGGGTACAGGCAGGTAGCCTGAGCCCTCAGCAGCAGCACCAGCTGTGCACAGGCACACACTGCCTGGGTGTTTGGGTTTGCAGTCCAGACAGCAGCTTCCACAGCATCCCATAAGGCTCTGTGGAACACTGCCCCCACTGATGGGAAAAGGAAAGTACTGTCAGGGCTCCGGGGTCGGACTCGGAGCCTATGGGAAGGAGGGAGAAGATTAGAAAGCTCTGGGATCAGAGCCTAGGGAGAGGGCAGAGGGGAAGGTAAGGAGGTGGGGCCAAGGGCTAGGAGAGGGGGGAGGAAAAGGTAGGCTGTCAGGGCTCTGGGGTCAGAGCCTAGGGAAAAAGGGAGAAAAGGAGGCATGGGGGTAACAAGGGAACCTCTCAGCCACTCTCCGATACCAAGGAGATGAAGTGCTCAGAATAAGAGCCAGACAGGCTGGTCTAAGAAAGCATACGGCTCATCATCGAGGTCAAGGGACAGGGAATTGGGGAGAGGTAAAGCAGGAATTGGGAGTAGATAACCGGAGACAGGGAACAAAGAACCAGCTGTAGGGAATGAGGAATCAAGGGCAAGGAACAGGGAGCTGGAAGCAGGGGTAAGGAGCAAGGGGCTCAAGACAGGGGACCAGAAGCAAGGAGTGGGGGGCCAAGGGCAAGGGAACAGGGAGCCAGGGGCAAGGCAGCCACAGGGGCAAGGCAATGGGGAGCCACCGGGCAAGGCAGCCAGAGGCAAGGTAATGGGGGAGCCAAAGGGGCAAGGGAGCCAGAGGCGAGGCAGCCAGAGACAAGGCACTGGGGAGCCAAAGCCCAGAGAAGTAACAAAGTTATAAAAGACAGAAGACAAACACAGAAGAGGACCTTCCCAGCCAATACACAAACAACAGATAACAGAACACACAATACACTACGAGGAGGGTTCAAGGGGACAGGGACACACATCACATAAACACAAGGCAGGGTATCCACACAAGGGGAGGGGGAAAGATATAACACCCTAGGAAGACAGAGGGAACACAGACTCAGACAAGACACAACCAGAAAGAGACAGCAGGAAGAGCATGAGCCAAGCAAGGGTCATGGAGGGATGACCTGAAGCTCTCACACCTGCCACAGCCCTAAGCAGCCTACAAGGAGCCAATCAGGCCGTGGCAGGTGGGTCCATGCCCCCTATCAGGTGCAAGCAGGACACAGAGCTAAAAGGAAGAGAGGGGACAACAAGGCAGGGAGGGAAGCCACCCTCTGCAGCCAGTAACCCCCTAGTGGTGCAGGAGGCAGCAAGCGCCTGAGATCAGGGGTTCACGGCTCAGCTGTGACAAGTGCTTTTCCCCTTTCAGGTAGCATGGGCTCTAAGCCAAGCTTCCCAAATCACATTTGTCCCTTAAGGGATTCTTTAGAGCAGGCTCAGTAGGAGGCACTGGCCCCCGCCCCCTCCCTGAGCTTCCAGCTCCTGCCTGCGCATGTGCCCAGGGAGGCACAACATCAACACTGACCACTCAGCTGATGCTGATCCCCCCCCCCCCCGGGTGCCTTCGGGACTCAGATGAGTTTTTTCTTTCTTTTCTTTTCTTTTTTTAAATTTCTTTTTAAAAGCATGAAAAGTGTGTGGAGGGGGATCAGGCCAGGAAGGGCAATGCCCCTGGTGCCCTGCAATGCACACTGTCCCTGCTCCAGAGCATGGGGAGTGAGGTGGTCCTGTAGCCAAGTTGGGCCAAGGATGTCAGCACATGAGCACCATCTTTAATAAGGGCCGAGCATGCTCAGAAAGGGTCATTTAGGCCATTAAAGTCCTTTCTGAGCATGCTTAGTTGGGTTTTTTTACTTTCTTTTTTGTTTAAATTTGTTTTATTGATTTTGTTTCAATGTTTAACAAACATTCATTACAATTGTCACTATCATTCCTTATCCTGTACATTTTTCTTACATATATATGAATGACAGCAAGCTATAAGCATTGACAACAAAGAAAACAATAAACAATTTACCTATAATATGAAACTACCATCTTAACATCTTAACATCCATGTCCCTTTTGCATCTTACTTTATTAAATGTTCATCACCTTGCTTGTTCCTTAGTGTTCTTTTCCCTTTTATTGATTGCCAGTCTGTCGCACTAAATTTCAATCAGTTTTATCATATCTTCATGTTGCGAGGATTTGTTCTCCAGTGTACATATGATTGGCATCCATACTTTTTTGAAATCCGCTTCTTTGCTGTGTATCTTGGCTTGTAACTTCTCCAAACTGAAGAGATACCATAATCTCTGAGTCCATTCCCCTTCTGACAGCTCTTCTTCTGATTTCCAGTGCTTGGCTATTATGTTCAGCGCTGCCAGGAATAAGGTCTTTATCGAGCTCTGATGTTCTTTGATCTTTATTCCCACTGGGAGCAGACCCAGCAAAGCTATTTCTGGCTTAAAAGGAATCAGCTCTCCAGTCATTTGGTTAGCTATTTTCCATATTCTCCCCCAAAACCAGTTTACCTTGCTGCATCTCCACCAGCAATGAACATAATCTGCTTGCTCCCCACAACCTTTCCAGCAAGTTCCTTTTTCTCCTGTACCCATGTATTTTAACCTCATTGGGGTCAGATAAAACCTTGTTATCAGTTTTATTTGTACTTCTTTAACCTCCATTGCGGAAGCACAGTTATGCATGTGTCCCCATATCATTTTCTCCTCCACTTCTCCTATACTCAATTTTAAATCCTTCTCCCACCTCTCTAGGTATGTTACCCGCTTCTTATAACTACACCTCTTCAATTCCTTATATATTTTGCCGAGTCTTCCTGCTGCTTTGCTTTTTTTAAATAAAAGCTCTTCTAGTCTGCATGGCTCTCTGCACCATTCTTTTTTGTCAGCGGAAGTATAGACACTTCTAAGCTGCAGAAATTGGAGACAGTCTACTTTATTCCTTACCATATTTTCCAGCTTTTGTAATGTTATAAATTCCCCTTTATCGAAAAGTTGCTGCACTCTGGACATTCCTGCCTCTCTTAATTTTTTCCTTAGTCCCGTAGCCAGGTTAAGTTCCCTCACATACAATGACTCAATAGGGGTATACGGTGACGCTCCTATCTTGGCCCTAAATATCCTTTGAGTCTCGTTCCAGGTTTTTATCAGCATGCCCGCAAAGGGATGCTCTCGTCTCTCCTGCTTGTTCAATTTACCTTTGTCTACAATTAAATCTTTTAAGGATTGGACCCCCAATATAATCTTTTCTAGCTCCACCCAATCCGAAACGTCTGTTTCTTGGTACCATTCTGGCATGGCACACAGTGCTGCCGCCTTATGATATAACTTCATGTCTGGAAAATTTACTCCCCCTTTGTCCTTGGTCCTCATAATAGCCGCCTTCTTAATTCTTGGCTTCCTCCCGTTCCAAATCAAGTCCTTAATCAATATATCTATCTCCTTGAAAAATTCTTCTGGGAGGGGAATAGGAAGCGCCATCATAGTGTACAGAATTTTAGGGACTATCAACATTTTAAATAAATTAATCCTGCCCATCCATGAAATCATCAATTTCTGCCATGGCCTAACTTCCTTCCTTAATTTTTTAATTAGTGGGGCAAAATTGGTAGCGTAAAGCTCTTTTAAATTCTTGGGGATAATCACACCTAAATATTTTAAGCCTGTTTCAGTTGTCGGGAAGGGTGACAGGTCTTTCAAGAGCTGCTCTTGCTCACGATTTTGGCCAAAAATCATAGCAAAGGATTTTTCCCTGTTAACCTTATATCCAGATACTTTACCAAATTGCTCGATCACTTTTATTAGTTCCGGTAAAGAGCTTTCTGGATCCGTTACATATAACAGCAGGTCATCAGCATATAGTGCTAATTTTTGCACCCTGTCCCCGATTTTGACCCCTTTTATTAGCTTGTTCTGTCTGATTGCATTCGCCAGTACCTCTAGTGATAGATTAAAAAGTAATGGCGATAGGGGGCATCCTTGCCTCGTTCCTCTTCCCAGAATAAAGTTATCAGTCAAAACCCCATTTATTATTAACCTTGAGACTGGCTCCTTGTAGATTGCTTCCATCCAGGTCATAAAGTTCCCCTGAAATCCCATCTTCCTCATGCTGCTAAACAAAAATTTGGTTTCGGAAAAATCAAAGGCTTTTTCAGCATCTGCTGATATAATCATGCCTATTTCTTTTTGTTTCTTTAGTGCATATATTATGTTGAGTGTCTTACGAACATTGTCTTTCCCCTGCCTACCAGGGATAAAACCTGTTTGATCTTTGTGAATTATTTCAGGAATTATTGCTCTCAATCTGTTAGCTAGGATCTTTGCAAAGATTTTATAATCTGTGTTGAGCAGTGATATTGGCCTATAGCTCCCACATTGCTCTTGCGGCCTCCCTGGCTTGGGTATCAAAGAGATCACTGCCTTGTAGAAGTTCTGTGGCATATCCTTGGTTATCAATATATTGTTGAATACGCAAGTCAACCTGGGGACTAACACCTTTGCATATGCTTTATAGAATTCATTAGGGAAACCATCTGGCCCATTTGCTTTATTTTTTTTGGTCTCTGCTATTGCTTCCTGCACTTCCAATTCAGTAATCTCGCTGTTTAGGAAGGCCCTTTGATCTTCATTTAATTTTGGGTTTTCTATTTTATCTAAAAAGTCATTGATTCCTTCCTCGTCTGGGTTTTGGGTGGTATAAATTTTTTTAAAGAATTCTAAAAAAACCTCCTGGATCATCTCAGGTTCTTTAACGACTTTCCCTTGGCTATCTATAACTTTTGTTATGTGCGCCCTTCTCTGCTTAGTCTTTATTATATTAGCAAGCAGCTTCCCTGCTTTATTGCTTCCCTCAAAAAAATATAATTTCATTCTGTGAATTTGGCCTTTAACCCTCTCTAGTTCTATTCCATTAATTATGTCCTTAATTTTACTAATCTCTTTTTTTAGGTTTTTGGTTGGGGTTGTTTTGTTTTGGGCTTCCAATTTCTGCAACTTAGCATACCATTCCTTTTCTAATTGTCTCTTTTCTCTAAAAATTTTGGTCTGCATTGCAATCAATTTTCCTCTTGTAACAGCCTTGGCTGCTTCCCAAAGGATTGCTGGTGAGGAGACTGAATCTTCATTAAGCTCAAAATATTCAATTAATTCTTTTTCTATTTGCTCCTTGTATCTATCACTTCTAAGTATGTCTCTCCTCATCCTCCATGTTCTGATCCTTTCTCTATTTTCAGTCCCCAACCTTAAAAAAGTGATCACTGCGTTATGGTCTGAAAAAATTACTGGATTAATAAATGACTTCTGGCATCTGTGTAAGTCTGTGTTTGCCAGGAACACCAAATCTATCCTGGTATAACTGTTGTGTATCTGTGAATAAAATGTATAATCTTTTGTTTTACCATTCATATATCTCCAGATATCTGTCCATCCTATTGACTGTACTAGGTTTCCCAGTCCCTTCTGAAAGTTTCCTGGCTCACCTATTCTTGAGTGATCTAAGTCAGAGAGAGTTGTATTAAAATCACCCTGTACTATTAGCATCCCTTTCGCATTATCTGCCACTAGTTGCAAGTATTTCTGAAAGAAGGCTGCCTTCCCTTCATTTGGCGCATATATATTTACTAAAGTGACCAAGGTATCCTCTAATTCCCCTGTCAAAAATAGGAATCTCCCCTCTTTATCCGTTATCATCTTGTCCAATTTAAATGAGCTGTTTTTCTTAAACCCAATCATAACACCCGCTTTCTTCTTACATGCACAAGAGGCATATAAACTGTCTATATTTTTGTTAGCAAACCTCTGTACATCCCTTTCCAAAAGGTGTGACTCCTGAATAAAGAAAACATCAATTTTTAGATTCTCTAATAGATCCCTCACCCTCCTTCTCTTTTGAGGGGAGTTTAGGCCCCTCACATTTAAAGTTAAAGTCTTAATCTCTCCCATGAACACAATCTTTTATCTTTATTAGTTCTAGTGCCATTTCCCCCCCAAGCAGGGCACCTACTCCTCTCACTTTTTTTGGTATGAATTTGTTTCTCCTTCTATGGCTTTTTCTTTTTCTTTTCCTTTTCTTTTCATTTTCTAATTCCCGGTTGCCTGTGCCTCCTCGTTTACCTCCCTTTTTCGTGCTTTTAGGACATGGATGATTACCACCTTGACAAATCCCCTTTACCTTTCCCCCCCCCTCCCTTCCCCATCTCCTCCTTACCTTAACAATCCCTTTCTCCCTCCTCCCTGGAGATCCTCTGGGGGCTATTTGCCTTCCGATGAAGCACATTTTTGCTCCACCTGACTCCCCCCCCAAGCTCTCTTTTTTTTAACAGTTATTTACTTTTTTTTCTTTTTCCCCAACTTTCTTGTCCCCTCTACCAACAAGGGTCATAACAACAATTAAGAACCCAAAACATTTTTCAGTTTAACAATTTAACAACTTTAACCTTAATCAGATTATTGTCCATTCGCCTGATTGTTTGCAGCTGCAGGCAAAGAGGCCAGAAAAACATCCAGTTCTTCTGTGCTTGCAAAAATCTTCTTTTTCCCTTCACTCGTGATCATCATTTTTGCTGGAAAAATCAATCTTGGCATAAGGTTCTTACTTAATAGTACAGGAAAATACCTGGACCACTTTAGTCTTTTTTTCATTGTATCAGAGGCATAATCTGGTTGGATCTTTACTGCTCTCTGATTAAATGTGATCTTCTGTTTTTTGCGTGCTTGCCATAAAATCTGCTCTTTTAGCTGAAAATCTGTGAATTTGACAATGATGGGGCGAGGGGGGGCTGTGTTTCCCGCTCTTCTAGGCCCCACTCTGTGGGCCCTGTCCATACCTGCCACATGGAAAGGTTCCTTGTCTGGAAAGTTCTCCTTAAGCAGATTTCTAATCACCTCGCTTGCTATTTCTGCACCCCCCTGCTCACTGATCCCAGTAAACCGCAGGTTTCCTCTGCGGGACCTATTTTCTAGGTCTTCACACTTTTCTTTTAACAATTCAGTTGTTTGCCTTAGCTCAGTGAGTTGCTGGTTTGCACTAAGGGCCTGGTCTTCTGTCGCAGATATTCTCCCCTCTGCCACTTCAATTCGCATTGCTAAGCCCTCCAGCCTCTTATTACCTTCATCCACTGAGCTTTTAATTTTTTTCATGTCTGCTCTCAGTTCTTTCTTCATTTGTACCATAAGTTTATATAGAGACTTGCCTTCCTCGGTCTCCTCCTCTGAATCAGTTGAAACTGACCTCTGGTCAATTTTGCGCGCTTCCCCGGCAATGCTGGATTCCCTCCGCCACATGTCAGCTTCTCCGGTTTGCGCTGTGGAGCTCTGCTTACAGAATCTCTCCAGGGCATTCTGTTGTGAGATTTTCTGCTTGCCCTTCATCCTGCCTGTCATTCCTTCCTTGCCTTTGTCTTTTTGGGTTCTTTTTTTAACTTAATACTCTGCGGGGAGCACTTTAAAGAGCTCGGGGGACGGAGCTGCAGCAATCCCCTGCTACCTGCTCTCGCACATGCGCAGATCCGGGTTTTTTTACTTTCAAAGTTACCAGCTGGGAAGAGGTGACACTTCATCATGGGACTCCTCTGGAAGGTAAGTAAATCAACCCTGACTCCCCTGCTAGGCCCCCCACACCTCCTAAGCACCCACCCCACTGCTGAACCCTCTGCTAATCCCCCTGCTTCCCCTAAGCACCCATCTCCTGACCCCCCCCCTCAGAATTCTGTGCATATTCTCTGTGGGCCCAAGGAATGGCCCAAACACTTGGGACTGCTCCTTGAATGGTTGGAAATACTTGCGTGTCCTCCCCCCCAATTTGGAACACCCCTAAAAATAAGGCAGGGTGAACATGGGAAACAAAGGGACAATATTGATGTAGTAGGGAGCAGCCTAGTAGGACTTCTGCCCCTTTAAGAACAAACAGTTCCAGTCTGTGGACTGGGCAGGCCGAGTGGTGACTGGATAAGGCTTTTGCAGAACCAGTCCAAATAAGACAAAATATAAGAGTGGGGAATCTGGTAGTGACCGGCTCTTTATTTGTTTCAGTGATTTATACCCTCACCCATCCTGCCTCAGGCAGCTTGGGTGGCTAACAAATAATTAAGACATTAATATAATATACATTAACCAAAGCAAAAAACTTAACAGTTTTAAAATAAACTTAAATGTACAAGAGTTTTCTTAAAATACACACAACCCCCCAATTCAGTACAATTACAATTCAAAACACCTTCCATTCCATACATTGCAACAAAACATAAAAGCCAAAAAACATAGAAATTAATTCACAATTAGAGCAATATTTAATATTATCATCAACATACATGTAATGTATGTACTAAATTCCTTACCATACATACTACATTTTTAGCAATAACTAAACGTGCACATTTTACAATTATTAAACTCATTTATTATCATATTTACAAGGAACAATTGTGTCAGAGTAATTTAAGTCTGTTTCTACATAACTTCATTGTGTACAACGAACTGTAATGTCTACACTCACATTCTTTACTTCATTGCATGAACTGTACACAATTTGTATACATGTAAATAACAGACTTAAATTACTCAGACACAATTGTTCCTTGTCAAATTATGATAATAAATGAGTTTCATAATTATAAAATGTGCAAGTTTAGTTATTCCTAAAATGAAGTATGTATGGTAAGGAATTTAGCCTTTGGGCTCCACCCCATTTGGGGATCCACTCCCTCCAGCACCACCATTCTTGGGAACCCTTTAATAAAGTTCCGAGGAAGGGAGATTGTGCCCCCATAATCAGTTCATGCTGCCCTACCCCATAACCAGTTCATTTGCACCCCTGCCCCCATATAATCAATTTGCGCTGCCCCCCACCCATAATCATTTAATTAGTGCCCCCGGGGCAGCGTGAATTCATTATTGCCGGGGGGGGGGGGCAAATGAACTGGTTATGGGGTGCGGGTTTAAAGACAGTATTCCTGTTAGCAATAACTTCATGAAGAAAAGTTAGTGAAATAGCAGCCATAATAATCTCAGAACCATATTTGCAAATTTTATTTTCCAAGATAGAATAGATATTGCTTTACATCCTAAATTCCTACCTAAGATAGTATAAGTAAGACAGTTGTGAGAATGTGGCCCTTTTTACACGGGCCTCTCCCACCCATGAACACGCAGATTTCTGTGTGTTCATGGGTGGGGGAGCCCCGTGTGAACAATGCAGTGCATGCGCCCATGGTGAGTGGGGGTGCATGCGCGCCTGCCTAACATGCATCCCCTTACACACCCCCACTCGTCCCCATGCACGGAGCAATTGGGGGAAACGGCGGTTACTCCATGGGTGTGGATGAGCGGGAGGTGAGTGGGGATGCATGTGCAGCTGTGTGCATGCTCCGTCCATGCACTGGTGTGCCCACAGACCCCCCCACCTGGCGGAGCCAAGTAAAAATAGCATGTGAGGAGCCACTCAAAGAACAGAAGGTTGTTACCTTGTAAACAAGGTTCTATGAGATGGTTCCTAACATTCTCACAACACCCACCCTGCATGCATGGAATTTTTTTCTTATTTGATATCAAGCTCCAAAACTTGGTTTTGGCTGCATCAATCAGTATCATATTTCAGAAGCACTTGTTATTGATATCATTCTCGAAGCCTGTGAAGTTTGGGGTCTCAACTCATCCAGGGGGAGGAGATATTGATAATTCAAATAAACTAGGACGGTGTGCATTTTGACCACAAGCAATTAACGTTTAAGCAGTTAACATTTTATTTTCCAATTGATCTTTTTCAAAGTTTGTAGATATGATGGTCCTCACAACTTACAGCCATGGTTATATTTTTAGAAATGTAGGTCAAGCGGTTTCCTCAAAATCAGGGCTTCAGCAGTTCCCTATTTATAAAACAGTGGCTGTACATTTAAGTTTCAGGCCACATTACTGAAATACCCGTAAGTTTCTAACGTGTATTTCAGTAATGTGGGCAAGCAGCCTCTGCTTCTGCCCTTCCACAGCTTTCCTTTTTAAAGTGAGCAGGGTAAAGCATGCCTGCAGTGGCTCCCTCCCACTGAAAAGTTCCAGATTAAGAAACAGTCTGATCCTTTCAAATTCCTTACCCTAGTGCCTTAGCCTTTTCCTCACCTGCCTGCTGCCCATTCCCTCTCCCTCTCTTAATGCTATTTACCCTTCTACCAGTCCCCTCAAGTGACAACAATCATCCCCCCATGGGAAAAGGAATTCTAATTTGAATTTGTCCAGCTTTAATCACCAGGCTTTTTAAAATGAAATTTCATTGTTTTTTTAATTTCATTTCTGTTTTCTGGTTTACCTTCAATGAAAGATTTTAAGTCAAACAGAAAACAGAATGCCCATGGCAGCCATTTTGTGCATGCAAAGAGTATTTAAAAAAATTTTTTGCAAGACTCTCTCGATCTCGAAACGTTACCAAGATCTTGCTGAGATCTCAGTAACATTTCCCAATTCTCATGGGAAACTCGTGATAATTGGAATGATTCTCATTTCATTCCTAGTTTCAACTGTCTTTCCAGCTCATGCACAGGTTGAGACCATTTAGAGTATGATAAATATCTACAATGAATTGACTATAACATTATGACTTGGCTGGCTGTTGACTTGTATAGGCAATGGCATTGTTAGAGTCAGGTAGGTCACTTACCAGTTCGATATGGCAAATGGTGCTAGGAACTGCTTTAATGCTTCATAAACAGCCAAAAAAGTTTTATTCTAAAATATGTCTCCACCATTTCCATCCCACCTGTTCATTGCAAAGCTAAATTGGCTCTTCTGTCAGCAGTGCTTCCTTGGTGGACACTGTAACATTTCCAAGAGTCAATTTTACATGCCAAAGAATGGTCAAGCCAACCAGCTAATGTGGAAGAATGTTGGAAAGCAGAGATTTACGTGTGTATTATGCAAATGAATGAGCAGCTAGCCTTCAGTGGAGAGCATGTAAGGTAACAGCAGGTACTGTACTGTAATAAAAAACACAGAGGAATGTGAGTTGACTTTTTTCATGTTTGATGTTTCAGATGCTTTTATGAACTCCATTGTGCTTTCCTATGGAAAATGAAATAATTAAATCCAGCAATATTGTAAATTCTAGATTTTGATTCACTGGCAGTGCAGTCCTCAAGCTGTTTAAGTGCCACCATTTGCTCTTAGTATCACTGCTAACCCTTTGCACAAGTTTGAGTTCCATTCACCTCAGCGAGAGTCATGCTGGTATTAAGGACTAGCACCAGCAACTGACCATCTTGAAGATCAAGCTGATCCTCAGTTAAGTAACTAATTACACCATGAGTGACTCCACTGGAATAAATAGCATAGGGTGATTTCAGACGTGAAGTGGTGAAATTCACCACAGTGAATCCCACCCCGGTGTGAATGGCTTCACTGCGGGGCATGGTGAGACATGCGGCCCCAACAGATGTGACAGGGGCGGTACCACCGCTCGGAGCCAACCGGAGAGAACACGGGCCAGGGGAATGCAACAAATGTGACATGGTAGCGAGAACCGCGGTGGCAGCCCCACAAGGCACCGGGGTTATGCGGATGCAAACATGGCCGTCAGAGGGCAAACGAAGCCAAATATGGTGGAGGGCCCCACCCAGGGAAGGGAAACATGAAGGGAGGGGGTGGAGGGAGCTGCAGCGTGAGCAGCGCTCGCAAACAGCGGCCGCAAGGAAGGCGCACGCACTTCAAAACGAGAAGCGCACACTCACAAAAGAAGCAGCACACCCACAAAACACAGGGTAGCCTATCAGGGGGGCAGAGGGAGGCACACACCAGAGGGGGACAGGGACCCCCACGACTGGTCGGATGCATGGGAGGTGGGGGGGAGGCAAAGGGCCAGCAAGCCCAACCCAGCAGGAGGGGCAGGAGCCCATCGGGCAAGGGGAAGGGGGACCCAGCAGTCCAAGGAGACAGGAGGCAACACAAGGCACAGGGAAGTGCAACAGGTCTTTATTGAGGACACAAGTGGCACCAGCCAGGCGCAGAAGCATGCAGAGTGGAAGTGCGCGGGGCCAGGGCATGAGAGATGGGGCAGCAGCAGGGGGGCACAGGGCCCAGTCTGGGAGGGAGGGAACCAGCACAACGGTCCATGACAGAGGCCACACGGAGGTGGCAGCAGTGGGTCCCAGACAAGGGGGTGAGGGGTGACAGACAGGGGGTCCAGCCATCCCAAAGAGGCAGCAGGTGTTGGCACGAGTACTCAGACCACAGGCAGAATGAAGGTGCTGTGGAGGCAGCCAGATGTCGGATGGGCCCGGAGCGTCCTACACCCAGCTGCAGGGACTCCCATTGGGTGGAGGAGGTGGTAACGACAGCAGGTGCACATAGCGGGGCCATTGCCACAGTCCCTGGCAGAAGTCATGCCCGTCCATGTGGACGCAGATCAGGTATAAGGCCTTGAAGGGATCCGCACAGCTCATCCTGAGTTGCACATCAGGGCAGCTGCACACTTCCAACAGGGCGGCCAGCTCTGGCCCAGGGGCGGGGGGGGGCAAACCATAATCAGCTGCAGAGGGCCAGGGCAGGTGGGACAGCTCCAGCAGATGGCAGTAGGCAGCCCCACAGGAGCGCAGATACCCACAGGCACCCTGCACACTGATGAAGTAGGACACGGACACAGCAGGACCACCCTCTCACAGGCAGGTCACGTATCCTGGGAAGGCGCACACACACTGAGCGGAGGCTGACTCGGCAGGACTCCATGCTGCAAGGCCCCCCAGTGTGTCCGGTAAGTGCCCCTCAGGGAAGGGGGCGAGCCACAGCTCCACACAGTGCATGCAGCAGTCGCCAGCGGTTGCGACATAGCCAAAGTGCAACATACCAAAGCTGAGGCACTGATAGGCATCCGGCCGGGTGGGCACAGAGCGCAGGTAGCGCTCAACGATGGGTAAATGCCACAGGTCGCACAGGGTCATGCTCTCGCAGGTGGTCCAGGCTCAGATAGAGCCCCCGGAGCCTCCGAGCGGGACCTCGGGCTGAGATGCAGCTGCCATAGTACAGCTCCTGGAGGATCTGAGCCAAAGCAGCCGTGGGGGTAGCATGGGATGCGGGGCTGCGGGGCTGGACAGGCAGACAGGGGCTGCCAAGGCTGACAGATAACAGCAGGATGGGAACAATGGAGCCACTATGGAGGGATGCGAAGGGAGTGGGCAGCGCACAGCTGCCGGCATGGAAGGCTGGACAGCCCCACACTACACACCTGCCAGTGGAGATAGAAGCGACAGCACACACACAAAAAGGGAGGAGCACCGGGCTGGGGGCCACAGGGTAATGCCGATGTTGGACTATAGCCGGTACTTGGGGTGGGGCACATAACCATGGCGTGCTTGGTGTGGAACGTCTGTGAGACTGTGGAGGGAGTTTGCACCTGTAGGACTGAAAGCACTCGGACAGGTATAGGTGTGTCTAAGATCATTTATTGTGCTCCCCCGGTCCCACCCCATACCCCAGTACACCCGTGTGCCCTTGTGCCCTTCCCCCTACCACCCCCCGTCAGTGTTGCCAGACAGTCACCCCTTCCTTCCCCATCCCCTATGCTGTCCTGACCCTGCCCCATCCCCTGGTGCCCCTTGGCCGGCCCCTTCCCCTGCCAACAGGGATAGCCGAGGCTACCGACCCCCCTCATCCAAGGTGGAGGAGGAGGTGCTGTCAGCCAGAAGGGCCAGGGGACCCACCCATGCCCCCTGTCCACCACCCCTGGGGGCCCCTGCCCCTCCCCCCTGTGCTGCCTGTGGCCGTATCGGGACCTAGTGGCCCAGTTGCTGCCATCTCTGCTGTGGGGGAACAGGTCCACGGATCCGCAGTCCCTGATGCTGTTGGGGAGGTGGGATGTTGTGGAGCTGGCAGGGCCTGTGGTGTGGCCAGTGGGGATGGAGGGGGAATGTGCCCGGGTGCTGGCACGGCACCCGGTGGGGCTGCTGCCATTATGAAGGCACCTAGGGCCCCGGCCTGCAGGAGGAGGGATGTGCCCTGCTCCAGGGATCGGTTCAGTTTCTGCCCGAGCTCCACGGACCGGTGGTCCTGCCGGTCAGAGTGGGCCTGGAGTGCCTCCAGTTGACGGTTCATGTCCTACCTCATTAGCCACCGCTCCTTCCTCATCTCTGCCACCAGCGCCCGTCCCTCCCCTCCACCTGTTGCAGGGCCCTCGTCCCATCCTACAGCCGGTTGACAGCCACCAGCATCTCCTCCATTTGCCACATGCTGGTGGTGACTAGCTCCTGCGTGAGGTCTTTGCTGTGCCTGCGTGCCTGCGCTCGGTGTTCCTGCATCCTCTGGGCCAGCGGTACTGGCGGTCCACAGCCATGGCCCTCCTGTGCTCGGTGTGGCTCTGTGGGGTGATAAAGGGGTCAGTTCATCATGTTGTTCCACAGCCCCTCCCGTTTCTGTGCTCTGGGTGCTCCTTCCCCCCCAGGATGACACCACTGGCCCCTGTCCCGCTCTCTCTGCTGGTGCCCCTTCCCTGCCTTTGGGGCTGTGGGGGAGGGATGACTGCCATCACCTTCCACTGCCTTATTCCCCCCTCCCCTTGGGGTCCGTGCGTGTTCCCTGCCTTGCCCTTACCTGCTCCCTTGGTGTCTGTTCCCTCAGAGGCCGGTCGGTCACTGGGGCTGGAGTCTTCCTGGTCTCCGCGTTGGCAGGCCTTGAGGTGCAGGATTACGGTCTCTTCCTCCCCCTCTACCTCCTCGACATCTGCTGCGGCATGTGTGACCTCACCGGAGGTCAGGCTGGGGGTGTGTTGGGCACGTGTGCCCAAGGTCCCTGGCATCTTGCTGCTTGCTCCCACTGCTCTGCTGCCCTGCCTGGATCTTTGAGACCTGTTGGGGGGGAAAGAGCTTGTCAGTGCTGGGAGGGGGTGAGGGGGATTAAGGAAGCCAACTGCAAGGGCCAGCTTGTCCTCTCCCCCACCCATAAGTAGCTGGAGGGCTATAAAGCCCAGCTTCCAGCAGCTCCCTCATTAAGGATTTACCTGGGGCTGTTTCCATCTGTCGCTGCTGTTGCTGCTTGCTCCCACTGCTCTGTTGCCCTGCCTGGATCCTTGAGACCTGTTGTGGGGCAAAGACCTTGTCAGTGCTGGGAGTGAGTGAGGGGGATTAAGGAAGCCGGCTGCGAGAGCCAGCTTGTCCCCTCCCCCATGCAGAAGTAGCTGGAGGACTATAAAGCCCACCTGCCAGAGGCCACTGGCCTCAGTCCATGGTTCGAAGGGCCGCAGCTAAAGGCTGCAGCACTTAGGGGCATTTCGGGGCCTTAGGGGACTCTGGGGAGCTGGGCTTCATATTTGTGTTCAGGGTTAGGGGGGGAAGAGTAGGGGGAGTATGAGGGGTGGTTAGTGGGGGGTGGTTGGTGAGGGTGTCTCAGTGCTAATCCCTGGTGGCAGCAGGGGGAGCATTGGGAGGGTTATAGGTGGGGGGGCACCCGACCCCTGTGAGAGAGGGAAGTCTCCTACCACTCCTTGGTGACAGCAGGATGGCGGGGGAGATTGGGGG
>QEPC01005569.1:439153-460429 GCA_003113815.1 Sphenodon punctatus | reverse complement strand
TATGCCCTGGCAACAATGCTGGACCCCAGGGTCAAGGGCAGCATGGCACGCCAGACAGCACTCTATGGGCACTGGAAGGGTGCCCTGGTGGAGAGGGTAAGGCAGGCAGATCGGGCTATGCTCTGGGGAGCATAAGGTCCTCCACAATAGTGCAAGCAGCGTGGCTGAGGGCAGTGGTGGAGGTGGTGCCCAGGCAAAGCTACCAGAGGGAGTATGATGGCGCCTCAGCAGCTGTGGAAACCTACCTAGAGGAGGAGCCATGCGTTGATCCCAGCAGCGATCCCTTGGTCTACTGGGCCAGCAATGCCAACATGTGGCCAGCCCTGGCGAAAGTGGCCAAGGGTATCCTGTCCTGCCCACCAACCAGTGGTGCCAGCGAGCAGGTGTTCTCCATGGCGGGGGACATTTGCTCCCCGCACCGCCTGAGACTGGGGGTCAAGTTGGTGGAGCAGTTGTTGTTCACCAAGGTGAATATTCCACTGCTGGGATTCCCCGAGCTGCCCCTGGAGAAGGATTGATGGTGCAGTGGCACATCCCATCCCAAGGCAGGGGCAGTCTTGGGATGTTGCTCCTCCTCCTCAATTTGGGCTAGGGCTACTGCTGCTGTGCTGCTGAGGTGCTGTTCCTCCCTCCCAAAGCCCAGCACCCACCCTGCCTCTCTCTCTCTCTCTCTCTCTCTCTCCCCCTCATACTTATTGGCCTCAGCCAGCTTATCTCACTGACCGCATGATGCAGGGTGGCATTTTGGGAAACAAACTGTAAGCCTTCCAGCCAGCCTCTAGCTATATGATCTCAGCCCGCCAATCCCAGCATGTCTTGACTTCCCTAATGCCTCTCATGCCACACTGCCTGTCTACCCGCCCAGGTTGCCTGGCTCAAATCCTGCCTCACCCCTCCAGCCTGCCCCTCATGCCATGCTGTCTGTCTGCCCACCCAGGTTGCTGCCAAGCTCAAAGCCTGCCTCAGCCCGCCTTCTTGCCTCTCATGCCAAGGTGCCTGTCTGCCCACCCAAGTTTCTGCCAAGAGAGAGAGAGAGAGACAGGGGCTCCCCACTAGAAAGAGAGAGATGGGGGTGGAGGGGGAGAGGTGTATGCAGCTCAAGCTGCCTGCCACCTGCCAGAACCAGCGAGAGCTCTCATCTGTGCCCACCAGCAAACCTACCAGAATGAGATGGAAACAACAACACACAACATATTATGTATGCCTGTCTGCCTTTGTCCGTTCCTGTACCAGCTACCACCTATCGCATGATTGAATGAAGTGTGTCCAACCATGCACTAATTCTAGGACATCATTCAACTCCCATAGGCTTTCAATCCACTGTACCTGAAGCAGTCATACCCATCCCAGGAACCATCAATGAGATTCTGTGACCATAATTCCAGTAACTGGGGGCTGTTATCCCATTCCACTGCATCTAGAAGCCCACCTGAAATTGGCCCACATGCCAACCTGCCCCCCCCAAACATACTTCAGCCTACTCCTCTGCACTCATCCGCTGAAAAAAGCCCCTCTGACCACCAGCACCCGCCGCCTGCTGCCCGCTGCCAAGGAGCCTGTTTATCTGTCTTTCTGGCACACCCACACAGACACAAGCCCTGCCCCACCTGGGGAGAAGTCTGCAAGTTGAGACCCTGCTGCTGGCACATCTTGGGGCTAATACACTAACATTACATCTGCTGCTGCTGTCAGGTAGGGATCGGACAAGCTGTATATACAATGAGACTCTGCCACCTGTCAGTCTCCAGAGCAGCACAGAGGAATAAAAGACTGGACGGACATGGTCAAAAAAAGCGGGTAACAGCAACAAATAGAACTTTTATAAAAAGTTTTCAAACTATCACAACAACACTTATAAAACATTGAAAGGAAACTTAAGGGATCCACTACTCTTAGTCTTCGGGCCTGTTCCCTGGAACTTGGGGGAAAGGCAAAAGGGGTGCATGGGACCTAGGGGCGGGCACCCCATGCTCCAGCATTTGGTAGCCATTCTGGAGGGCCCTGCCATGGANCCGCTAGCTGTATCTGGTGTGGAGGTTGTGTCCATACATCTTTGGCCTGGACCTGGCCTCCCTTGTCCATGCCTTCATCACCTCGAGGCTGGACTCCTGCAACGCACTGTACGTGAGGCTGCCCTTGTTCCTGGTTCAGAGGCTGCAGCTAGTACAGGATGCGGTGGCCTGCCTCCTTTCGGGGACGGGTTGCCAGGACCACATAACACCTGTGCTCCGGGCTCTGCACTGGCTGCCAATAGCGTGCCGAGCCAGGTTCAAGGTACTGGTGTTGATTTTTAAGGCCCTTCACAGTCTTGGCCCCTCATACCTCAGGGATCGCCTCACCCTCCGCACCCCAGAGAGACTCTTTTGGTCTGCTGGGGGTGCCTTCTTGGAGGTCTCTTGTGTTAAGCGGGGGGTCACAATGGAGAGGGCTTTCTCGGTGGCCAGGCTGTGCCTTTGGAATTCCCTCCAGGAGGAAGCTTGCCTGGCCCTGAGCCTTTTAACATTCCAGCAAGTTTGTAAAACCTGGCTGTTCGCCCAGGCCTTTGGGGAGGGTGTGAGGGTGGGTTAATGGGCTTTTATCACCCTACCCTTCCTTATTATTTTTTGTAAATTTTTGTCCTCACTGTTTTTGTAAGGTTTTTTATTATTGTTTTAATATTTTTTAAATCAGTTTAATTAAAAGTTGTTAGCCACCCTGAGCTGTTTACAGGAGGGGCAAAATATAAATATATTAAATAAATAAATAAATCTATCTCCTCCGTGCTGACTGTGGCCTGTGGCAGGGCTAACTCGGTGCTCTCCGGCTGCAAGGGGGGGTGTCCTCCTCCTTAGGTCGCTCCTCCCGAGCGCCCCCTCCTACCAGGTGCCGGGCCACTATGGAGCCCTTGCGGTGCAGCACCTGGCTCAGCGCGTCTAGTTAGGAGGAGACATGTGTCGCCTGCCCAGAGCACCAGTTGTTGTTGGTTATGTCCTTGAACCCCATTTTTAGCTCCTTTATTTTAGTCCGGCACTGTGTGGGCATTCAGTCATATCCAGCCTCCCCCATCTCCATGAATATCTGGGCGAACACCTGCTCATTCTGGGAATTGACTGCCAGCTCACCCTGCATCTCGGGCGTTGCCCAGATAGCTATGAGGTCGTGGGTCTCCTGGAGCCCCCATTGATCCCCCATGTGGTACCGGTGCCTGGGTGCCGGCCCCTCTGCTGCCTCTTCCTTTTCCGTGGCCACTGCTTGGCCCTGGCTCCCACCGACCTTGGCTTCCTCCGGGGTGCATGCCCTCTTGTTGGTCTGTTTGGGGGTACATTGGGTGCTGCTGGTTAGGCTCCTGGTGGCTGTGGTCCCTCCCTCCCCTGCCCCTCCTCTCCCCAGCTCTGACCCACCTGCTCCCGGCTGCACCCCCTACCTTCTTCCAGGGTGGCCCCATGTGCTTCTGGGTGTCCCCCACTGGGCCGGGTTCCCCCTCCTGCTGCTGCTGCTGCACCTCCTCCTCGCCCTCTCGCTCCATCCCCTGCTCCGTTTCCTCCACCCTCCTCTCCCTCGACTACTTTGCCACGTTCCCCTCCTGCTGCCTGCCCTTTAAATCTCCCTCTGTGTGCTGCTTACTGTTGGTTGCCTGGCAGCAGCCCTACATGCCGTCACCACAGCCTATGGTCATTTCCTTCCACCGTGGCCGGGGTTTTCCCTTCAGACATTACGTTTCTTTCACCCCTGCAGTGGGGAGCATTCACCACACTTCTGGACCTCCTCCCGCCCCGACCTCACGAAGCCTGGTTAGGTTAACCCTGGCCCGTGTTTGACTGTGGTGAACATCTGGATGCAGGCCAACAGACGTGCATGGCTCTTTCACCACCGCCCGCGTTTGACTGAGGTTGACTGTGGTGAATGTTGAAAATGTAACATCTGAAATCACCCATAGTTTGCAGAGTAAGATTCCATTCAATGGGTGTTTTCAAATGAGATCCTACCCCAACATGGCCACCCAGGAGCCATGGATTTGACCACCCATCTGAAGGTGGAATGGCCAGATGCACACTCCTGTGAGCCACAGAGCACCTGCTCATAGCTACACATGCAGCCCTGCTGGGAAATCTGTGTATGCTGTGCAGGGCAGGCCAAATAGATTTATGACAATGAGCAGCCAAAGACTCCCCACCCATATGAACGGCGGCAGTCAACCATGCCTGTAGACAGGTCTGCTGCCCATAGGCACTGTGAAAGTCACAAGAACTGATCTATGAGCCTGAGCCTTCAGGGAAGGGCAGGGTAGAAATTTTAATTACTCAATCAATATCACCCCTGCTTAGTAGATATAATACATTTGTCTTGTGATTTCAAAAGTCACAAGAACTGGCCCAGGTTCCCCAGTGATAACACCTGGAACATGTCACCTACAAAGGCCAGCCTGGAACACTCCTCTCCCCACCCCATCCCACCCCCAAGGTCCATAGTAGTGGGAGTGTGTAGTGGGTGCCTCTGTGGTCACAGTAGCTGTGATGCGAGTCACCTGTTAGCATCACTCCCCATGCAACCCACCTGAGTGGGTGCTCCATGGCAGAGCCACGCTGCAGTCAAATTAGGGATGTGCGAATGCGGTTTGGAAGTTCTGAGTTCAGCCCAAACTCGGTCCATTTGGAGGACCAAATACGAACCTGAACCCAAACCCGAACCGACAGAACTGAACCCTATACCAAACTCTGAAACGACCGAACAGTTTGGTCGGTTCGGATCGAGTTCGGATGAGTTCAGCTGGGAAAAATGTGACCCCTGCCTGACACAGGGAGGAGGGGAGGGGTCAGCTGAGGAGTAGAATTCCAGTCAGCAGGGGTGGAGAGGCTTGGAGTAGCAGCCAGCCTGCCCAATCACCATCCCTTTTCTCCTCAGACCACTGGCTCTGCAGGCTGTGATTGACCACGAGCTAGACTGCATGGAGTCAATGGGGCTTGCAGTGAGGTGGGCACAGCAAGTAACAAAACTCCTTGCCCTCCCACCTTCCAACACCTTCTGAATTAGTCACTGTTCCTGACAGCAGCCGTTTTCAGAAGGCTCCCTCTCCCAGCAGTTTTTCTTCCTTCCTAGTCTTCATCCATTGCCATCCTCCTCCTATTTCACCCGTCCAACCCATTTACCTCCAAATTATCATTTATTTAGATAATATTAGATAGATTTAGGCATTATTTTAATTTTTTTACCCCTCCCTGTGTTCTTCCTCCCCCCTCCATTGAATCCTTTCCCTCTCCCTATATATATTCAATCCCTGATTCCCTTCCCCTGTTTTTGGATTTATTTAGAGTAGGATTATTAGATTGATTTAGGTTTCATTTCAGTTTTGTGTTTCCCCCCCAACCCTGTGTAATATTGTATAGATAGATACATAGTTGTAGTAGGAGTGAGCTTAGTTATAGAGATAGATAGAGATAGTGTTAGTGTGTAGTTATTCAGTTCATATTTTAGAGTGTGTTTGTAGGACTGGGCCTTTAGATATATTTACTTACATAGATTTTAGAATAGAAAATACTATAGTTACAGTTAGTGTAGATAATATTAGAAAAATTTGAATTAACTATATATATATATATAAATATTTGTGTGTATTTTGGTTGGAAGACAGAGAATTCAGGAAGTAGGAGAGGCCAGTCTGCTGCCTGTAAGACAGGCAATGGGGCACGTAACAGAAGTGGTGGTAGGGGCCGTGCCAGAGGAGTGGCAGCATGCAGCAGCAGCAGCAGCAGTCAGAGCCCATCACCACGTCCCAAGCTTCACAGGCATGATTTTGGGAGACAGGGTTTAGAGGCTCCCAGAAGTGGCACTAGTCTGGGGATGGTTCGGCAGTGCCTCCTACCAGCATCCTCCTGTGCCACACAGGGCACTGGAAGGCCTGCAGGACATGAGGCTGTGGCTATCTCTGCTGCTGCAGGAGCAGGTGCTTTGATTGTTCCTCGAGGACCACCAGTGTCCCCTATTGTTGAGGTGATCCCCAGCAGTCCAGGGCTGGTGGATTCCACACTGACAGCTAAAGGAAGGGCCCGATCCCTGGGCAATGGCATCAGGGAGAGGAGCAGCAGCAGCAGCAGCAGTAGAAGCTCTAGGGGGCACAGGGAGGAAAGTGGCACTAGCATGGTGGGCAGTTAAGCCTCAGGGTCCCAGTACTCCCCTTCACGGTACATCACAATGATTGAGAACAGTGAGGCAGAAGAAGACACTAGTCCCACAGAGGAGACGTCTGGAATGAGGCGATGGCTGTCCCTCCTCCCAGAGCTGTGTCACCACAATGTTCTGACCCTCCCAGCAGTGCTGGCAACAGCAGTGCATCCCCCCAGGTGGGCCAGAAGGCAGAAGGGGGGGGGGAAGTCCTGTCTGGGCACATTTCAAGCTGGTGCAGCGGATGATCCCAGGGAGGTGCAGTGCACTGTGTGCACTAAAGTGGTGAAGTGTGGGCAGGTGCTTGCCAACCTTTGGACAAGTGCCATGGCGAGGCACCTGAAATCATGCCACAGCGCTCTGCTGCTAAGCGGGAAGGCAGAGGAAGTGGATACCCGCGGGTTCCTGATTGCAGTGGCCAGTCACCCGCCTCCTTCAGTGGGAAAGCATCCTGCACCAACTGCTGCCTCTAGCAGCAGGAGCAGTATTCCTGCTAGGGGGGAAGAAAAGCAGCAGGAGCCTCGCCAGCAGTGTCAGTCCACCATGGAGGAGATGGGGTGGGTGCAGCTGCCAAGGTCATCTGCAGCTGGAGGGTGGTGTGGCTTTCAAGAGAAAGCCAGGTGCCTGTTAGGTGAAATGATTGTGCTGGATGGCATCCCTTCTCCATTGTAGAGGACATGGGCTTCAAGCAGCTGATTGGGTTCCTGCCCCCTCCCCCACAGTTTAATAAGCTGCCTCCTGCACCACCCTGAGTCGGAATATTGTGCCAGAACTGTACAGGGATTTGAAGGAGCAGGTGAGGGAGCAGCTGGCAGGGGCTGGGGGTGCCACCGTACACTTCACCATAGACCTGTGGTCCAGTAGAAACACGCAGCATGCCTACCTGGCGGCGCCGGTGATGGCACACTGGTGGCAGGACCCGGAGGCAGCTTTGGGGAGTGGCAGGAGGGGGCCTGAATCAGGGTATAGGTGGACCCTGCTTCAGGCACAAGTAATGGACAACCCCCACACTGCTAGGAACATTGAGGCAGCCCTGACCGCCATGGTGAGGGAATGGGTCATGCCAGGTGCAGCCTTCAACTAGGGGTGTGTGGTGATGGACAATACGGCCAAATATACTGAAGGCAGTCCATGACGGGAGCTTCACTAGCATCCGTTGCACTGCACACTGGTGCACACTGGTGGTCAGGGAAGCTCTGGGCTTGGGGGAGAAGGGGATTGAGGCAGGCACCCTTAGCTCCCTTATCGAGCGGGGGAGGAAGATGGCAGGGTTCTTCAACCAGAAGATGAAGGGCAGCGAGCTCCTCCGGGATAAGCAGGCTGAGCAAGGCTTCCCGGTGCACCAGCTCATTAAGGATGTCTCCACATGGTGGAATTCCACCTTCCTGATGCTCGAGTGGCTTGTTGAGCAGAAAGCCACCCTGTATCAGGTTCAACTGGTGATGGACAGTGGGACACCTCCAGGGTACGATGGGGTGGAAAAGGGATCTTGGCTCATGTGGTCTTCATACTCAGAATGTTCCTGGCCATGTCAAAGATTGTGAGAAGCTCCACCACCACACTCAGCCAGGTGACCCCTGTGGTCCAGAGTCTACACAGGAGTCTGGACGAGATTCTCGGGGGGCGGGATTGTGACCCTCAGGGCAGGAAAATGGCCATGGAGACGCTTGACTTTGTGCAGCACCTGAAGGCAGGGCTGAGGGCGCATTTTGATGAGCTCCTGCAGTGGGAGGAATATGCCCTGGCAACAATGCTGGACCCCAGGGTCAAGGGCAGCATGGCACGCCAGACAGCACTCTATGGGCACTGGAAGGGTGCCCTGGTGGAGAGGGTAAGGCAGGCAGATCGGGCTATGCTCTGGGGAGCATAAGGTCCTCCACAATAGTGCAAGCAGCGTGGCTGAGGGCAGTGGTGGAGGTGGTGCCCAGGCAAAGCTACCAGAGGGAGTATGATGGCGCCTCAGCAGCTGTGGAAACCTACCTAGAGGAGGAGCCATGCGTTGATCCCAGCAGCGATCCCTTGGTCTACTGGGCCAGCAATGCCAACATGTGGCCAGCCCTGGCGAAAGTGGCCAAGGGTATCCTGTCCTGCCCACCAACCAGTGGTGCCAGCGAGCAGGTGTTCTCCATGGCGGGGGACATTTGCTCCCCGCACCGCCTGAGACTGGGGGTCAAGTTGGTGGAGCAGTTGTTGTTCACCAAGGTGAATATTCCACTGCTGGGATTCCCCGAGCTGCCCCTGGAGAAGGATTGATGGTGCAGTGGCACATCCCATCCCAAGGCAGGGGCAGTCTTGGGATGTTGCTCCTCCTCCTCAATTTGGGCTAGGGCTACTGCTGCTGTGCTGCTGAGGTGCTGTTCCTCCCTCCCAAAGCCCAGCACCCACCCTGCCTCTCTCTCTCTCTCTCTCTCTCTCTCCCCCTCATACTTATTGGCCTCAGCCAGCTTATCTCACTGACCGCATGATGCAGGGTGGCATTTTGGGAAACAAACTGTAAGCCTTCCAGCCAGCCTCTAGCTATATGATCTCAGCCCGCCAATCCCAGCATGTCTTGACTTCCCTAATGCCTCTCATGCCACACTGCCTGTCTACCCGCCCAGGTTGCCTGGCTCAAATCCTGCCTCACCCCTCCAGCCTGCCCCTCATGCCATGCTGTCTGTCTGCCCACCCAGGTTGCTGCCAAGCTCAAAGCCTGCCTCAGCCCGCCTTCTTGCCTCTCATGCCAAGGTGCCTGTCTGCCCACCCAAGTTTCTGCCAAGAGAGAGAGAGAGAGACAGGGGCTCCCCACTAGAAAGAGAGAGATGGGGGTGGAGGGGGAGAGGTGTATGCAGCTCAAGCTGCCTGCCACCTGCCAGAACCAGCGAGAGCTCTCATCTGTGCCCACCAGCAAACCTACCAGAATGAGATGGAAACAACAACACACAACATATTATGTATGCCTGTCTGCCTTTGTCCGTTCCTGTACCAGCTACCACCTATCGCATGATTGAATGAAGTGTGTCCAACCATGCACTAATTCTAGGACATCATTCAACTCCCATAGGCTTTCAATCCACTGTACCTGAAGCAGTCATACCCATCCCAGGAACCATCAATGAGATTCTGTGACCATAATTCCAGTAACTGGGGGCTGTTATCCCATTCCACTGCATCTAGAAGCCCACCTGAAATTGGCCCACACGCCAACCTGCCCCCCCCAAACATACTTCAGCCTACTCCTCTGCACTCATCCGCTGAAAAAAGCCCCTCTGACCACCAGCACCCGCCGCCTGCTGCCCGCTGCCAAGGAGCCTGTTTATCTGTCTTTCTGGCACACCCACACAGACACAAGCCCTGCCCCACCTGGGGAGAAGTCTGCAAGTTGAGACCCTGCTGCTGGCACATCTTGGGGCTAATACACTAACATTACATCTGCTGCTGCTGTCAGGTAGGGATCGGACAAGCTGTATATACAATGAGACTCTGCCACCTGTCAGTCTCCAGAGCAGCACAGAGGAATAAAAGACTGGACGGACATGGTCAAAAAAAGCGGGTAACAGCAACAAATAGAACTTTTATAAAAAGTTTTCAAACTATCACAACAACACTTATAAAACATTGAAAGGAAACTTAAGGGATCCACTACTCTTAGTCTTCGGGCCTGTTCCCTGGAACTTGGGGGAAAGGCAAAAGGGGTGCATGGGACCTAGGGGCGGGCACCCCATGCTCCAGCATTTGGTAGCCATTCTGGAGGGCCCTGCCATGGACACCTGCCACCTGGAGACCGACTGGCGGTAGAGTTTCAGGTCGGCCATGTAGGCAGAGTCATACTGGGAGTACGCCTCCACCTTCTTTTTCTCTACCTTGACCTCCTGGAACTTTTCCACCTGCCGGTTCTCCATATTGATGGCTTGCAGCCGTACCCCATCCAGGAAATCCTGGGTTGGCTTCTCCACTACAGGCCTAAAGGCCCTTGCCACAGAAAACTCCTTCTGGGGGGACTCCTCAGTGGAGCTGGAGGAGGGGGAAGGGCTTTGATGGCATAACTGATGTCTCCCCCGCCCCTTCTTCTGGCGATGACGCTCCACGGCCACACCAGAGTCCTGCCGCCTCACTGTATTACCGTGGACTTTCTCAACATGGGTGATGAGCCCTGATGTTGTCCCCTGGCTGGCCCTTTTTAATCTTTTGCCACATAACTAAAGAATATAAAAAGATAGGAACATAAGAAGTGCCATACTGTGTCAGAACAATGGTCTGTCAAGCCCTGCCTGCATTTTGCCTCCAAGTGGGTGGGTGGGTGGCCAATATCTCTCTTCAGAGGACTTACTAACAGGTCATAGGGCAATCCGTTCCCTGTTGTTCCAGCCCCCATGCCTTACCTTGCAGACGGCGAATCTGGTATGCTTATCATACTGCTAGACACTGGACCTCGAGCGCCCACTGTCTGGCTGTGGTGACCTCTGCCTCGATGGTGTTCTACACATGGAGGTGGCACCAGTGCTGGGGGCAGCATCATCACCCTCTCTGAAACAGGAACACATAAACAACACCTAGTAAATAATATTATAATATCATGAATTTATGATGATGCCTTTAGTCCTCCCTCCTTGGGGTGCTAGGGATGGCAACGGGTGACAGTGACCCTGGCTGGTATGTGCAAATCCAAAAGACCCTGGCTGGCATGTGCAAATCCTGCCCTTCTTTGTGTGCTAGGGATGGCAACTGGAAAGACCCTTGCTGGCACGTGCAAATACTGCCCTCCTTGGGGTTCTAGGGGATGTTAGGGATGGCAATGGAGAGTCCCTGGATGGCATGTGGAAATCCTGCCCTCTTTGGGGCACTAGGGGTGGCAACTAGAAAGACCCTTGCTGGCACGTGCAAATCCTGCCCTTCCTGTGGTGCTAGGGATGGCAATGGGAGACCCTTGCTAGATGGCTGGCACATGTTTGGGTGGGTGCTTTCTTCGGCTCATGTCTGACTGCTGGAAGAGCCCCCCACAGTACCCTCTCTGTGGCAGACATCCACTGCCACCCACTGATGCCCACTGTTTGTCCCTGACTGCACATCACCCACCCACCCACATGCCAGTGAGCTTGTTCTAAAGGATAGTAATCTATTCTTCTTGTCCTCAAAGTAAAAATAAAGTTTACAAACCTGGCAGCACCTCCTGTGCCCTCTTGATCCTCTGTGGAGCCGACCTCCACCACCGCAGGTCCAGAAACATCTTCCTCTACACTACATCTGCTGCTGCTGTCAGGTAGGGATCGGACAAGCTGTACATACAATGAGATTCTTCCACCTGTCAGTCTCCAGAAGCAGCACAGAGGGATAAAAGATCTGGAGCTAAGATGAATATTAATTATTATTATTATTTTATTTTATTTTATTATAAGCATTTGTATAGAGCCAGCTGTGTACCTGGTGCTTTACAGAACAATGAGATAGATGCGGTCCCTGCCAATGGCTTACAATCGAATAGACGTGGAGGGGGAAGACAAGGATAGGGGACATACGGAGAGACAAAGGATAAATTACATTCAAGTGGATGCAAAGTCTCAGGTGCACGTGCTTGACTTGGTTGCGGTTAGGTAGGAGTCTGCGGGGAGGGCAGACAGCAAATATTGAAAGAAAAGTTCTAACAGGCGTCAGGAAATGCAGCGAGGAAGAGGTGGGTTTTGAGGAGGGATCTGAAGGTGCGGAGGGAGGGGGCAAGGTGGATGTGGGCAGGGAGGGAGTTCCAGACATGGGGGGCAGCAAGGGAGAAGGGATGAAGGCAGTTAGGGGAGCAGGGGAGATGAGAGAGAGCGAGGGAAGGGGTAGAGGAGGAGCGGAGAGTGCGTGCAGGAGTGTGTAAGGAGACTAGGCCTGAGAGGTAAGGGGGAGCCAGGTTGTGAAGGGATTTGTATGTGAACACTAGGAGTTTGTGAAGGATGCATTCGGGAAGGGGGAGCCAGTGAAGCGAGGAGAGGAGAGGCTACACGTGGTCAAAGCGATGGGCTGAGTGGATGACCCTAGCAGCGGCGTTTTGGATGGAGATAAGGGGGAACAGGTGAGAGCAGGGGAGGCCAGTAAGGAGGAGGTTGCAGTTGTCAAGGTGAGAGATGACCATGGAGTGAACAAGGGTTTTGGCTGAGGAGACAGAGAGAAAGGGGTGAATCCATGCAAAGTTGTGGAGGAAATATTGTATTATCCTAGAAAATATAATTTTATTTTTTGATCCACTGTACTTTCTACGATGGAATTTTTATCTTTGAAAATGACAACCCTTTTATTTTTCTGTTCAATAGTACTGAACCATTTTTTAAAATCCAGAAGGAGGTATTAAACCATGAGAATTTGTAACAAATATAAACATGAAAAAGGGGTGCTTTGCTGAATGGGGTGAAACCACATGAGACACCAGCTTTACATTCATTTTGTGTCTGTCAGCAAAACATCAACAAAGAATAAATGAAAGGGTGAAGGCGCATACAGAGACAGAGAAAAGCTGACAACTCGCAACATAAAATGAATTGAGAAGAATGTAAGAAGCAAATTGAAGACATGCAATATGATAAATAAGCAAAAAACAAACAAATAACCATTAGAATAAATGACAAAATCAGACACTTGTGAAATCAAAATAAAACCAATTGACAACTAATAGGGCACAAAGTAAAGAAAAAAAGATTTAAGATGAAGCAGTTGGAAACTACATTGTGCAAGAGGAAGTGATGTCATGTACTCTGCTTGTGAAGATGAGAGGCAGCCTATTCATATGGCAAAGGCAGGGGCACAGAATCTGAATCGTGGATATACAAAAATATGTAGGGGTCAGAGGTGGTGAGATGTGATGCTGCAGGTTTATTGACATTTCTGAACATCATTTTAGATGTTTTAAGGAACTAACTGCTCCACCTCCCCAAACCCGTTCCCGATCATTAATGATGATAATTCCCTATAGATTTAGCAATGTACCTGGCACTGAACAATCATTAAACTGGATACATGTCTGGCGATGGTGGCGGTGCATTTGCACCACTGTGGGACTCGGTGCAGCTGCATCACCTCTCCTTATGATAGCTATGTCCCTAATGAAAGACAGGGATCTGGAAGATTACCTGAACTTTAAAGATACTCATGTTCTTTCTCTCTTTTTGTTCTAGAGCTAGCCCTTAGCACTGACACAAACCCCACCCATTTCAATGAGTCTGGCATTGCTACTAATAGGAGTTGCGCAAAATCAGAATAGCTGTCAAAATTCTGACTAGAATTCTGATCAAAATCGTTTTTTGATTGCAATTCTGATAGATTGATTTGCACATGCACAAAATGAAAAAAACCCAAAAAACACCTGATCAGTCTTGGCATTCGGATCAGATCAATCCAAATGCACTGTTCAATCAAAAACGGAAACTGGGCAAAATTCTGGTTTAAGCCCTACCAAGCACAATTCAGGAGCATGAATGCATTTATTCAATTGTTCAAGACTTGGAGGGGACATGGAATTCTTGGTTAAGAATGTTAGGGATGGGCGAATGCGGTTCGTAAGTTCGGAGTTCGGATGACCGAACTCGGCCTGTTCGGATGACCGAATCAAACTTCTGAACCGAACGCTCGAACTTTTGAACAGTTTGGAAAAGTTTAGATGAGTTCGGGGGTGGGAAAAACGTGACTGGAAGGGGGAGGCAGCTGAGGAGCAGACTTCCTGGNTCGAACTTTTGAACAGTTTGGAAAAGTTTAGATGAGTTCGGGGGTGGGAAAAACGTGACTGGAAGGGGGAGGCAGCTGAGGAGCAGACTTCCTGGCACCAGGGGTGGTTTCAGGACCAAAAATACCAATACCGAAAAATAATCGGTTTCAGTTTCGGAACCAATAGCACTTTTTTGAATGTTCGACTGGGTTCAGATGAACTGAACTCCGCCGAACCGAACAGCTGAACCCAAACTCGGGTTTCAAACCGAACAACCGACATCCGAACATCTGAACGGCGTTCTGTTTGCCCATCCCTAATAAATGTTATATACTCAATTTTGCACGTTGGATGCAATGGTACACTCACCTTGTGTGTGAATGTATTGGTGACTCTTCTCCTTAGTAAAGAATGTTAACAGCTATGAGTACCTTGGTTTCCAGATCTCATATATCACTAAAGAATACTAATAATTGTTATTCTCTTTGTGTTGCATTTGTAGTTTTTTTACTGAAGGCAGCCTCCTACACAAAGGGTAGATACAGGAAGACTTCCAAATGAGTTAAACAAAGACATGCTTTATAGGTACAATTCAGCCAAACCCCTTTCCTTATTATAGCCATTATTCATTTATTATTCATTCATCCAAATCTGGCTAATGATTGAGGACTTTGGCAAGATTTCATCCCCTCACAATCTAGTAACTATGGTTTCTTCAAACCAACTGAATGCACACCTCTTCTCAAGTATGAGCTATCCTCTACAGTATTAGACGTTCCTAATGTTACTGGTGAATCCAAACACTTATTAGTATAATGGCATTTCTAACTATCCCAATTACAAGGAGATACCATATTTTCAATGTATTGTAAATGTCTAATTCATGTTACACTGATTTACACCAGGCAAGGATCTGGTGCTGTGAATCTTTCCCTACCCCAAGGAACATTGATCAAGTGAGACACAAAGGTCTATAAAATACAAACCAACATTCTAAAATACTGTGGAGAATCCATATTTAACAAAAAGTAAAGTGGTTATATTTGCAGATGCCAACTTTCATAACCAGGGTACACAAGTCAGCACTTTTGAAGTGCACACAATGGGTGCTTTTAGATGGACAGGAGCCTTTCCTCTGCTCTGCCTCACCCCCTAGTGGCCCATCTGTCTAAAAGTGGGACACCAAATATGCAGGCGGAGCCAAGGCGGAGCCCCACTTATGGTGCTCTGGAACATCCAGGAGCACTGGCAGCAGATCCGGCTGCCCAAACTAAGGGCCCCGGCCCGAGGTAGAACTGCTTTCCATCTGCTTGGTGGCCTCTGTAGGTCTGCCCTCAGCCAGGGTATGCACCAGACAACACCATGGAGTTGCAGGTGGCAGTCTACAGAGGCAGGCAATCCACCCACAACTCTATGGGGCGGGGGAAGGAACCAGTGTGTGGGTGGACCGTGGGCCACAGCAGCTGTCAGGTCTATTTAAATCTGACCCAGGTGGTGTTGCAAGTGGGTAGATGCAGGGTGCACCCCCAGAGCCGGTCCAAGAGTGGCCAGCCCCAACTCTCTCTGAAAACACACCTTGTGTTAAATATGGAATAAGTACAGGTTTATATGAAATAGTGAAATACTTGGATCTCAAAAGATATACAGTTCCATTACCTTGATTTTCCCTCCCCCTCATTACCTGATTACCCTATTATCCATATAGTGGATATAATTGAGAAGAACGTAGCATTTATATACTGGTTCTATATTGTAACTGGTTGAAGTGTCCATCTAACTACTCATTTGGAGCTGAATATTACACAACCTCCTCTTATTTACAGATCACAATATTCTAAAAATAAATAGATAGTGAAACTGACAAGAAACTGACAGTTAACTCTCAACGTTTCCAGTAACTCAAAATCATAGTTTATAATAGCAGTAATAATAGCAATGAAAAAACACACCCAATTTTTACCAGAAGGTCAGTTTCTAGAGCTGCTTTTAGACGAGTGGCCTGAGAAGCGCGTTGTGCAATGCGCTGCTAGGAAAAGCCACGTGGGGTGCGTTTATACGCACTGGAAGTGGCCGCCCGCCATAGGAATCAATGGTGAGCACAGCCTCTTTGAAAACACATTCTGGAAACCTCTATATCAGGTTTTCCAGACTGCATCTTCAAAGAGACCACGGGAGACCGCTACACTGCCTATTCCTATGGCGGGCAGCCACTTCCGGTGCATGTAAACGTACCCTGCACAGCTTTTCCTACTGGCATGTTGGAGGATGTGCTTCCCTAGCTACTCATCTAAAAGCAGTCTATATGTCAACTCGTAGCACATTTAGATTCTATTATGAGTGAATGAGATAGGTGTTCCATTAGAAAACTGGTGTCCAAATGGATAACTGATTTGCTACCCATATTTTTGAGTAGCACGTTTGATGCTACTCAGTTACCAGGTATCCACTGGCACTGATTTTTTGATTTTCTGATTACCGATCAGTATATCAAGATAGAAAACCAAAACATTGGTATGGGAAACAAAAAAAAATTTGTAGCAGAAGTCAACTTTCTGGGATGGAAAGCTACAAAACTAGTATCAAAAGTAAAAAAAAACTGCTACCAGAAGTTGACATTCTGGGACTGGAAGTTGTCATCCCTGGACATTGGGTACCCGAATTGGGTCACAATCAGGTACCAATTGGTATCCGATGTCGTTGGGTTGATTCAGATATTGGAAATTTGATGGGGATACCCATTTTTGCAGATATTCATTTCAGCTCTACTTCTGAGCCAGGAGAAGAGGTTTTATTCCAAAATAATTGAATTATTTAGTGGGAAGTACCCTGTTTTCCAGCAAAAGTGCGACAGATAGTCATTGGGCTGGGGAAGGGAATAAGAGGATCACAAGTTACGATGATGATCATGGATTCCTCAACACTCCCCGAAAACGTCACAATGATGATATTGATTTTTTTTATTCAAGAGAAAACACAGCCTTACCAAATATATTGTAGAAACCACAAATTATTTTGAGAAACTTAAAGGTCTTTGTCAAAAGTGTAGTACTATTAGTAAATCTTACTGCAGTACATCCCTATTGTAGTTCTGTCAGATCAACACCTCTATTTGGATGCTTGTAAGACTCTTTGGGACATTATTTACTCACCTATGAAACTTGGTCAGTAAAACTGCCTCAAATGAAGACTGAACTTTTTGGGATACCAGCATACTGAGAGCAAAAAATATTCAGTTCAGACAGATCCTCCTATCAGTGCACTTAACAGAATCTTAACATGCTGGAGAACATATTGTTTTGTTTGGATTCAATCCATCTTTAAACAAAAATGAGAAGGAGACTTCAATACACAAACGTGCAAATGCCAAATGGATACATATATTGAAGAATCTGTAACCATCTGGCCTCAATATGGAAGCTCAAATGTGCCCATTTATCAAATTATAATTCCCATACAACATTTCACATCAGGATTTCAGTGTTGATTAAAACAAAATTGCTTTGAATTTATCAAAGTGAACTTAGACAGCATCATAGTTATACTCTACAGGATTCTTCCTAGATTAATAAGTCATTTCCACTGGCAGTATATTGATGGTGGCATAGGCGCTGGTCCTCGAAAAAAAAAAAAGAAAGCTGCCATTTATGCCATAGACTAAACCAGTGGTGGAGAACGTTTTCCCTCCATCTGGATCACTTGAAAATTAATATAAGCTCCACTGACTATAGGAGCTGGAGGGGGCACTTAAGGAGGGGGCTCAAAATGGGGGTGGGATAAGATATCATGGACCTGTCCATGGACCTAGAGATCATGGACCTAGAGATCATGGATTCACTCTCTGTCTTTGAATACATGCCTTCATATCTGCTCCCTTCTCCTGAGTTCATTATTTTGGTGCTTTAGGATAGTGATTGGATCCATTGGCCAGATCGGATCCAGGAATGAAAAAGGGTTAAAATAAAAAACAGCTGCAGGCTAGATTTGATCCATGGTCACAGGTTTCCTATCCCTGAATTAAACATATAAATTGTTCTATGCCGTTGAATAAGACTAGACTAGAGCTGAAACAAGTATGGACTTTACTACTCCCTAGTAATAGGCACAATTTCATTCAGCCCATCAGGCAGTTGACAAATCATGTGCTGGTGCCCGATGCACTGGCCAAAATGTGGTACTGCCAGGGAGTAGCTAATTAAACTAAAAAGAAGTGCCTGGGCTGGTGGGGGGGGGGATCCTGGTAGTGTCTGTGGGCTCCTAATAGAGATGGGGTGTGTTTGTGTCTCTCCATGCTGGCTGACATCAGTTTGTTTCTAACTGGCCAGCATGAAATCCTCCATGACTCAGGAAATGTTTGCTGTCTTGGGGCTTCTGGGAGGTGTAGTTTTTAGGAAAGTCCTGTCAGCATTCACTAAAGCCCTGGGAGGTTCTTTGCTATTACACCAGGAGCTTCTGGGAGGTGTAATGTCTAAGAAACTCCCAGGGCTTTAGTAAATGGTGGATGGGACTTTCCTGGAAAGGAAACTGAAGACAAGTGGCATGGAGAACCCCTCTCTCATCTCCCACCTCATTGGACCTTGTGGACACTTCCCTCTCCCTGCACCTTTCCTGCCTCCATTAGGTGCCCTTTGGACACTACCAGGAGATGCCACCTGCCACATGTGCCCTCAGGTAACTTTTTTATTTCAGACCATAGAGCTAAAATGAGCACCCATTGGATACCCTGGGGGAAATCTACGTTGCCTGAATCGTCTTTGACGAATTGAGTGCTTCAGATTTGTCTGCTATACCCATTTGCCCGGGAGTTCATTTCAACTCTAGAGACTAGTCTCATACTTAATCTTAAAGCATAGCATCATTGCAAAATCAGGGCATAAAAACACAAGTAATGTAGAGTTAGCCTTCATGGTCATGATCAAGCAGAGCACTCAAGCATTTTACAGTGCAGTAGTCATCTATGTGTTCAATTAATGTAAATACATGTTTTTTATAATGAGATAAATGTGCTTCCTGGAGTTAAAAGGGTTAACATCCTGGCTAGAAGAAGCCTTCCTGGAATGTTTAATGGTGGCCATCGAGGTTTAGATGAGGACTGTCCACTTTGAGAATGGAGCTAAGAATATTCAGAAGAATAGAGTGAACAGGGTAGAGTTATTAAGTTCACCACAATTGGACAAAGGTTTGGAAGGACAGGTCTGGTGTCCTTGAAAGGAAATGAGTCCACAGCTTGACTGTTAAAAGGGGTGTCTGAGGTGAAGCTGTGATTACTGCTAAGAATAACCTACCTCTGAATAATAGCAATTCTTACAAGAACTGCTTGACTCTGAAAGAGAATACATAGGACTCATCCACACCTCTTTCTCAGCCCAGGGAGCTTGCATGGTCTGCAGCCTTTGTCAGATTCCATCACAGAGATGGAGGTGGAGGTAGCGGTGTTATGAAGGGAGTTTGTAAGGCACATGGATCCATGCTGAGCAACCTTGGCAGTGAGAGGTTGCTCAGCACAGGTTAGTTTGCCTCACACACATCATGCCTCTTGCAAGAGGAAAGTCAGCATAGGCAGCACTTAGAATTGGCTCCCCACACTGGGAGAATAACACATGTGAGTCTGTATCCAGGAAGGGATACAGGTTAGTCGAGGCTTCTACAAGTTTATATTCTCATTGTATGGGGAATATGCTAGCATTAGCTATGCAATGGGACAGATGCTTAAATGTAGAGCTGAGACAAGGTAGCTAATTTACCATCACGGGGGGGGGGGGAGAGGAACCAGTCCCGGGAAGTGCACGTTCCTTTGGGTATATGCAAAGCAGTTGGATACATGGACAGGTAACTTATGTTTAATAAAGGCCTCCCTTTCTCTGTTTACATCAGGCCCGAGAACAGGGGGAGGCAGTGGTTGGGAAGCAGTGATCACAGTGCCAGAGGCTCATTGGGCAGCGTGCAGAACCCAAACCACAAATCTGACAGATATATGCATTTTATTGAGAATCCATTCCAGTTCTGTTGACTGGTATTATTCCATTTTCACGTAGCCCTTCAAGTATCCAAGCAATATATTTTAAAGGGATTTTTTTTTTCTATTTTTTTGTTTGTTTTAATTTCTGTAAGCCACCACTAAACTTCAGGGAAAGGTGAGGTAGAAATGTAAAGAAAGAAAATAAATATGATGTAACTAAAATGAGTACCCAAGAAAAATGGGTAAATAAACTCATCAAATATACTATCCTGAACCAAATATTTATTTACTTATTTTAATTTATATCCCACCTTTCCCTATGTCTCAGGGCAGCTACAAAGAATAAATGCTGATAAAATATAAAAACATTGAATTAAAAATCCCTTAGCCCACCTCCCCACCCTTGTTCCTGCTTCCAAAACAACTGACCTGACCACATAAAAAGTAGGGATGTGCAAACAGAATGAGGTTCAGATGTTCGGTCGTTCGGTTCAAACCTCGGGTTTGGTTGTTTGGTTTGGTGGAGTTCGGTTCGGCTGAACTTGGCCGAACATTAGAAAATAGCGCTATCGATACTGATACTGATCTCGAAGATTATTTTTTTTCGGTATTGGTATCATTTGGCCCTGAAACAACCCCTCGTCTCCACCTCTGGTGCCATGAAGTCTGTTCCTCAGCTGCCTCCCCCTTCCAATCATGTTTTTCCTGCCCAAAGTCACGTTTTCCTCACCCCCGAACTCATCCAAACTCACCTGAACAGGACCAAACTATTTGGCTGTTTTTGAGTTTGGCTCAGACGTTTGGTTCAGACATCCAAACAGACCGAGTTCAGTCTGAACTCTGAACATCCAAACCACGTTTGCACATCCCTAATCAAAAGGTCTTACATGGTCTCCAAAACATAGTCAGCCTCAGACTTTGGAAAACCTCAGGGGAAACACTTTTCATTCAGCCTTGGTGTATAGACTTGATGCTACAATGGAATATACAAGATAACACTCTCAACTGACCTCATAAGTAGGCATGGGTGAACAGATCGTGGTTCGTGTTCGGCCGTTCGGTTCGGCCGCGTTCAGTTCGTGTGTTCGTGTTTGGTCATTCGGTCGTATCGCGCGTTCGTGTTCGCCCGTTCGGTTCGGTAGCATTCGTGTTAGGACGTTCGTGTTCGGTTGTTCGGGCAGGTCGTGCGTTCGTGGTCGGATGTTCGGTTCGTTCGCGATCGGGTTGTGCGTTCGTGTTCGGACTTTCGGTTTGTTCGCCATCGGGTTGTGCGTTCGTGTTCGGTCGTTCGGTGTTCGGGTGGTTCGCGCGTTCAAATATTTATATCTCTATATCTACACTAATAACTAACTAACTACCTAACTAATAAATGTATTCTAAATGCTATGAATAACTCCAACAAACCCTAAAGCTGAATCACAGAAAACACTAAACACTATCTCTATCAGTAAACCTTAAACTAAACTACTCCTACTATGTCAAAACAAAAATGTATCTACCTAATCCTATCTATCTACCTATGAATATA
>QEPC01005569.1:426580-438404 GCA_003113815.1 Sphenodon punctatus | reverse complement strand
TGTTCGGTTCCGTTCGGTGTGTTCATGTTCGTGTTCGTGTTCATGTTCGGTTGTCCGAACAGGCCGAGTTCAGGCCGAACACCGAACTACCGAACCTCGTTCACCCATCCCTACTCATAAGTCGTAATTAGACATAGGGGAGGAAGTGGTCTCGCTGATATGTGGAGCCCCAGGCCATTTAAAACTTTATAGTTCAAAACCAGAACCTTGAATAGTGCCTGAAAAGCTGTCTGGTCCCAGTGCACATTGCCCATTGCTCCATTGATTGAAATGGAGATGCCTCTGTGCATAGAGATCAGTGGTGGTGGGTGGAGATCGGTGTGCGTCTGTGCAACTGGCCGCCTACATGCAGCACACCCACTGTGGTGCATGTCCATCCCCCCCACACACACACACACATACACACCACTGCTCCTCCAGACCCATTTGAAAAGGGCCTAAGATGTTAATAACAAAAAATTCTATAAGAAATAAGAAAATATAACATCACTAACATTCAAAACTCACAACATTACAAAATGACAACTCATTCAAATCATAGCAAAACTAAAATGTGCTCAAGGAGGTATTTTAAATATGCCCCAAAAGAAATATTGTCTAATGACAGAACTCTTTTTGGCAGGTAAATGTATAGTATACATTGAGTACACACTCTCCTTTTATACCTGTGGAGGAGTGGGGAGAGTGACAGCCAGACTTATTAAAAAAATTTATGTAGAGCTTTATACTGAAAGAGCTTTTCTTCAGCACTTTGGACAAGGCTGGAATTTTTTTCTAGTAATAAAAACCATGTGTGTCAGTCAAGTACTTTACTTAAAGGGTATCTTCTATTGACTGAAATCTTTTTAACCAATACTAATTTGCCCAAGGAACTGCTGAGAAATCAAGCATCATTGTGAGGCATCAAATCTCATAGTTAAGAATGCCATTCAGGAATGGTGTTACCTTGTTCCTGCTGTTTAACAAGAATAAGGAGGAACTACCACAGCAATGCTGCAGAAAATCATTTTCTGGGTTCATTTAAACCCCATTTATCTCTGGCTTCCCAGTGTCCTTGACCACCTACTCCTGTAGACTGTCATTCAACCCTTTAATCACTGTATGTGGTAGTTATCGCAAACATGACAGATATGCTAGCTGGGAACTGATGCAGGGTTTTTTCCGCTCCTGGTGTAGAATAGCTGGTATATCCACAGTAAACAATCACCTAAATCTTGATCCCCATGGTAAACCTGGTGTGTCTTCTTGTGTCAACATTGATTTTCATTAATGTTTATCTGCATGTCAATTAATTTGTGCTAGTTTAACTGAGAATTTTGTTTGCTGTCTACAAAATTGATGTTGTATTGCTGATTTTGACCTTTATTTCGATGCTGGATACTTTAATTGATTTTGTGCATTTATTTCTCACTATTCTATTCTAGACTTGAGCTCCAACTTTGCTGCTAATTGGTATATAGCCTGCAATACCAAACACGATGGTCCCTCTCCAAATATAAATAGGAGAAAGCCATGTGTATGAATAACCTGCTGAGTAACTCCTTAACTCTATGGCCCTTTTTGCATTGAAACCCTCCCCCCCGTCCATGCGTGCGGGTGTGTGGGCAGTGGGGGCATCCATGTGATCACTGGGGTGGGTGGGTGTGCATGCATGCTCCCGCACTCCACCCACCTCCACCCATAACCCATGTACAGAGCGATGGGTGCTAATGGTGGGTGCTCTGTGCATGAAGATGAGTGGATGTCTGTGCTAAGGGACACCCACGCACTATCCAACCACCACGGCCTCCACCCATCCTCCCCGCACCACCAACACATGTGAAAAGGACCTAACACTAGCAAGTTTTTCTGCCTGGATTTTAGCATAAGAACAAACAAACAAACAAACAAACAATAAAAGGTATTTTCAGACGTTACGAGATAATGCTCAACCATGGGGAATTTCCACATAGTGATCATGGTCTCATAACGTCTGTTGGGGTGAACGGAAGCCGTCCACCAGATGTTCACCCCCGGACCATCTCCATTTGTGTGTTCAATGTGATTCCTGCCTGTGATAAGGGGGATCATATTGTCTGTCCCCGGACCATGGCCCAGAATCAGTGGTGGGATTCCGGGCCATGGTCAATGCCCTGGGGGGTGGGGATGGGATGCTGTGGCCCCATTGGCCATGGCATCTGCCCATCTCCCAGAGGGCGGGCGGCCTAGGGAGCATAGGTGGTGGGGTGGGGCTGTGCGGCCAAAGTTGAGCTGCGTGGCCCCGTCCCTCCCCGATTCCCCACCGGGATCAGCCGGCACGTCTGTTGGACATGCCAGTTTGATCCCGATGGGGATCAATGGGTGTTTCCGCGACGGGGCCAATACAGGCCCCATCACGTCTGAAAATACCGAAAGAGGCGTATTTGATGTAACATTACACCAAAGTTCCAAAATTTGCACTGGCTTTCCACACCCTCTCAAGCACAATTCCAAGTGATGGTTCTGACTTATAAAATCTTCAACAGCTAAGATCCAACATGACTTGGAGACTGGCACCTCACCTATGTCCCATCAAAACACAGTCAGTAGGGAGCCCCCCTTTAGTAATACTCTCTTTGCATTAGCTGTGAACAGTGAAGGCAGGGATATGGGTGTCCTTGGTGGCTGCTCACCATCAAACGTGTGCTTCTAAAAAAACATTAGGTGATCTTTTGGTGTCCAGTGATGGTTTATGGATTATGAAGTGGGTTAAAACCACATGAATTCTATTCCTTATAAGACTGGGACCATGTATCCTGTCTGTTTGAAATTTTACAGAGAGGATTGGTTGTGTGAAGGGTAGGGGCTGTCAAAAGGTTGCAGTAATTGGAGGTAAAACAAAATAGTTCAAGTCATTTGAAAATGGGAGGCAGAATCAATTTTACTTTGTTTAATGTTGTTTTTTCATCTGCTTCAAAGTGGAGTTAAATAAAAGTATTTTTGTTTTAAAAAAGTTAGTCGGGATCACTCTGAAACAAAAACTTACTTTTAAAAAAACATTTATACAAAAAATTACTGACAAAACAGAAACATCAAAATTATGGAAATTAATTATGTTTAATTCTTAAAATCAATCCAATATTATAAGTGATGAATTATTATTCAAATTATTAATTGTTCACTTAAACTCTATCTTTTCAAGTACATTCAAACTTGAAATTATATAACTGCTTTAAAAATTAAAACAAATCCAATGTTTTAATTTCATAAATTTATACAGTTATATAGAAACTGTCCTATGTAGAGTGAACAATGAATTCTTTGAATAAGAATTCATTACTTATACTATTGGATTGATTTTAAGAATTAACTGTAATTAATTTCCAAGTTTTGTCATATATATGTTTAAAGTCCCTGACTAACTTTTTTAAAACTGAAAGGTTTTTGTTGATTAAGGAATTTCTATGTTTTTTGTGATATGAGGAATAGAATGTCTGTTTTTATCATATAACAGGCATTTCACTCCCATAGTAAATGTGAAACTTTCAGGAAACACCCTTGTGACTCATTTCCCCACTACAAAAGGGTTTGATGACCATTTTGATCCCTAATGTCCAAAACAGAGATCACTGGAACTACATTGTCTCCCTCTTCCCAGTAGGGGCACCACTTGGGTGTAGGGACAGGCTGCATGAACCATGTAGTAGAGACAGGCTAAATGGGGTGGGGGAATATAAAGTCCTGATCACAACTGGTGGAGATATACAACTACCCCTCCCCTCAAGAACAAAGAGCAGAAACCCCAACATCCTGTCTATGGGAAGGAAGGTACAGAGAGGAAGGCAGCCCTGCTGTCTCAGTAGGGGCCAAACTGTGATAGCAGCAGTAGTATCCAGTTCTTTCTCCCTTCAATAATGAGTTTATAACACAAAATATAATGGAATTTATTAGAACCAGATAGAATAGAATACAAAGTATACATTATTTTAATAATTTTAATGTTTCATAACAAGAATTAGATATACAATATTTCACAATACAAGAATGAGATACAGGTTAATTTCAGACATGACGGACTGCTTGGTCCGCCACGCTGAATCCTGGACTGGGATCTCTCTCAGATCCTGGTCCGTGATGAAGCCGGCCGTTCTTTAGACATGCCGACTCCATCATGCTGGGGAATCTTGGTGGCTGTGCAGCATGATGTGCTGCTGTACAGCCCCACCCCCTGCGCTCCCACAGCCTCCCGCCTTCAGGTAGATGGGCAGGCGCAGAGGCCAATGTGGCCACTGTGCCCGATCCCATACCAGGGTCAGGGCCACGATCCATGATGCACCAAGGTAACAGATGTTACCTTTGGCCCATCCTGCATCATGGCCAATCTAACCATGGTTCTGGACCTCAGGCTGGCCTGAGATCCAGAACCGTGGTTAGCTTTGATCCCCACCAGCAACTCACGATAGTGAACATGTAGACGGGATCAAACAGATGATACCACGATCGCTGCCACCACACGGAATCCACTGGGATTCACTGTGGTGAGCAGCAATTTTGTAATGTCTGAATTACCCACACTAGTATCACACAATCAAAAAGGGAAACTAAAAGCATGACCAAATATGATCTTGGTCCGTGTACAGGTAGAAGTAGTGACTAGGCTGGAGAAGGATCCTGTGAGGTCTGAATGCTTGCATTCCTACACCAACTGTAGTTGGTCCAATAAAAGATATTGCTGTACTACTTTTTCTGTGTTGGTTCAGCTAAACTTCTCTGGATATACTGACTCACACAGCCTCTCTTGTCACTCACCCAGTGATTAGTATTATTACCCATTACATTTCCCATTACCCGACCCATCCATCATGTATGTTGGAGGACTGCAAAGGGCACCAATACACCCCTACAACATCCATGATGGGTGGGGTGACCAGTGGGTAATGGCGGTTCAGACCAACAGGCAGGCATTCTTGGTAGTTGCACCATCGCTGTGGAATGCCCTCCCAATGGAGATCCACCTCAGCACGAATCTCCTGGCCTTCCGGCAAAATTGTAAGTCCTGGCTCTTCAGTCACACAATTAGCGGGGTGAGGGCATGGGTTGGGTTAAGTGGAATCTGGAGGTTAAGGTTTTTTGCAGACTGGGATTTGATTTTACACTGCTGCTTTGGATTTTAGGATTGCTGTATTTATATTTGTATTTTTAATATTCATATTTCTTTATTTTTATAATATATTCTTGTTTTTATTGCACTTTTAGTCACTGCTCTGAGTTGCCTGTATGCAAGAGGCAGGGTATAAATTGAATAAAATAAATAAATAAAATAAATAATGGGTGGGGAGGTGCTTGTGTAAAAACATCCATGGTTGTAGGAGCGTTGGTGTTGGTAAAATGACTTGAACATGGGGCAGAAGACAAAGAGAAAATGGGAGCAGGGATTTGATCACAAATTTGCCCCAGGAAACAGCTTTGGATTTATTGTTTAGAAGGAAGCTAAATGGATGGATGAAATCTTGATATTTGTGGGTACTCACGTTTCAAAGAAAGGCTGGAGACAGAGAATTGTAGGGACATATGGGGGAGACCTTTATCCAGCACTGGATAGAAACAGTTGGATGTTGTTTGGATCATCATCTTGGACATAATTCAAGCTCCCACACCTTGGCTGACACAGGTTTGGTCTCACTCACTCATATAGACATGCAGTGTCACTCTCACACACATTTTTTTCTCACACACACTCAGACACACACACAGACAGACACTCACACAGACACACTCACACATTTACACACCAACTCATACACTCACTTCTTCCTCTCACACACTCCCAGAGGTCCTTTATAAAAAAGGCTGCCGGGGGATGGGTGTGCGCACTGCAGTGTGGGTGGTGCTGGGATTGGAGTACATGGGTGCACACCCATCCCCCATGAATTCCCACATTTCCCTACTCACAGAGCAATTGTCATTTTGGCCAATTTCTCCGAGAGTGGGTGACGGGTGGAGCAGGTGGGCTTGCATGTTTTGCGGAAGTGCGCATGCACATCCACCCGCCCACCCGCCGCAGCAGTCACATGGGTGGCACCCACTCATGCTCACAAAGAGGACCTGCATGATCATGAGTGGGTGCATTTCATGTAAAAAGGGCCAGAGACTCACACTCTCTCATAGGGTATTTTCAGACATTACGTGGTCAATGTCAACCACAGTCAATTCCCTGTGGTGGCTTGGACCACGTAACGTCTGTTGGGGGGAACAGGTGTTCCCCCCCAGATGTTACCACGGTGGGGAATCACATTCACCACGTGAGCAGCAGAATCGGTGGGACCGGAGGCCGTTGCGTGGTGAAGGCGATTCCCCGCCGTGGTGACCCCCGCCATCATGTCTGGATGGCAGCCACAGCCCGGAATCCCCATAGGGATTCCGGCCCATGGCCATAGCGGGCAAGCGCTGCTGCGGCATTGGCTACGGTGGCTGCCTGTCTCCCCAGAGGGCGGGCGGCAGGGAGCGTGGAGGGGGCGGGGCCGTGTGGCCGCACATTGCACTGCGCGGCCCCTCCCCCTCCCCAATTCCCCGCCGGGATCCCCCAGCACGTCTTTTAGGGCGTGACCGGTCATCCCGGCAGGGGATCAATTCATTGATTTTGTGACGGGGCCAATTGGCCCCGTCACGTCTGAAAACACCCATAGACTCACACACAGACACACACAAACCAACTCACACACAGAGACACACAAACAGAGCAGCAGTTTATTGGAGATGGATGGCAGGAACCATGTATAGCATGGAATATATTTGTAGGGTGGTTGAGACTGCCCCTCCTCCCGCTCCTCACTGATGCATCAGGGATATCAAGGAGCCATCCAAAGAGGGGTTGGTCCCAGCCCCAACCAAGCCCCAGCCCCAGGCAGGCAGGTACATACACATTGCATACTGTCCCAGCCCAGAGATTTATGAGGCTCAGGTCACAAGGGTGAAAAAGGTATCTATCACAAAAGATCGTCAGGCTGTCTGTAAATTGACCACTACCAAAAACTTTTAAATTATTATAAATTTGGATTGGTGTAATGTATCTGCTTCAAATTTTGCATGTCTGACCCTATATCCTAAGATAACACAATGTAATGTTTTCATTAAGAAATCTCAAGCCATTTCTTAAAATAATCATTTTTAATTTTCAGTGATTACAATGGAAAGTGATCCTTACCTTAACTATCTAGCTGCGATGCATAACGATATAATTTTGAGGTGTAGTGGTGTCAGAAAATTCAAAGGTGCACCTTGGTGTGTCCTTTAAAAGTAATAATAATCTGTCTTGTAGTTTTAACTTTATAATATTTTAAAGCGTCAGTGTTACCCAATGGAGCAAAAATAATGTCTGGGATAGACATTTGGTAGTTAGCATAGGTGAAAATTCTATTTGTTATAAAATTGAGATGAGTTATCCTTTCTTTGTGATATTTGGTACGAAAAATCTGGAAGTTGCTCGACACGAGCCACTGAATTGCATGGCAACAGTGCCCAAAGACTACCCAACTCAAGGTAACGTCTCATGCATAGGGATGTGTGAACACGGTTTGGATGTTCAGTGTTCAGCCCGAAGTCAGCCAGTTCGGATGGCCAAACTGAACACCCAAAGTCCCGAACAGTTTGGCCACCTTTGGATGAGTTTGGGCAGGAAAAACCCAGCTGGCAGGCCCGGGGGGAGAAGCAGAGGAGCAGACTTTCTGGCACCAGGGGTGGAGAGACTTGGACTAGCAGTCAACCTGCCCATCCCTCTTTTCCTCAGACCACTGGATTCTCAGTCTGCTATTGGCCACGGGCTAGGCTGCACTGAGCCAATGGGGTTTGTGGTAAGGCGGGTGCAGCAAGTAACAAAAGTCATTGCCCTCCACCCTTTGAATTCCTTCTGAGCTAGCCACTGATCCTGTCAGTAGGCATTTTCAGAAGTCTCCCTTTCCCAGCAGTTTGTCTTCCTAATCCATTGTCATCCTCCTCCTATTTGCACACATTCACCTCCATAAGTTTCATTTATTTAGATTAGATAGATTTAGGTGTTATTTTTATTTTTTTACCCCTCCCCTCCATTGAATCCTTCCCTCTTTTATATACTCTCTATATAAAGTAAGTAATATTTATTAAGCAAGACCAATCGTCATAGTGAACAAAAACAAAAAGATGATACAAATATAACAAATATAAACACAAGTAATAAAGCAATAGCACAACACACACGCACACAAATAGAACAGCTAATGCTCCCCAAAAATGGCTTAAACACAACCCCTTCTAAAAGAACAAATCAGTCCTAAACAAATTATCAAAATCATCAGGATGTCTTGATTGATTCTCAATCTGGAGCTTAAAGTCCATCAACAATTGGCAGAGTGAAAAAGCCTTAATCAGGAACTTAATTACACTGGCAGTGACTTCAGAGTCCAAATCAGCCAGTGCTAAGTCCAAAAGAGCCAAGTCAGTTCTGCCTAAATATTTGCAGGTAAATTAACCTAAAAGCTCCAACCTTGGCTTATCATAAAGATGACATTTAAAAAGGATGTGTTCTGATGTTTCAACATCCTGCGCTGGTCGTAAGAACATAAACGTTGACCCACAGGGATCTTACCAAAATGACCCTCCAGCAGCTTAGTAGGTAGAGCATTAAAAATCTAGTAGGGATGGGTGAACGCGGTTCAGAAGTTCAGAGTTCGGACCAAACTCGACCAGTTCGGTCTACCGATCTGAACTTCTGAACCAAACTCGATTTTCGAACCGAACCAAATTTCCGAACTCGGCTCTGTTTGCCCATCCCTAAAAGATAATATTCCATTTAGTTCAATGGGCTTTGAATTTCTAAACTTTGTTCAGAAGTTTGGAGTTTGGACCGAACTCGAATAGTTCGGTCGACTGAACCGAGCCAAATTTCCAAACTCATTTCTGTTCACCCATCTCTAAAATCTAGCAGCCAGGAAAAGTAATTTGCCCTCAAAAGAGGAAAAAGCCGACAAATATGAAGCCAAAGTTCCCTTCTTTGGGATCAAAGCTAAATAGGGATGGGCGAACAGAACGTGGTTCGGATGTTTGGTTCTTCGGTTCAGAACCTGAGTTTGGGTTCGATGGTTCGGTTCAGCCAAGTTCAGTTTGGCCAAACATGGCTGAACATTCAAAAATAGGGAAATCAAAACTGAAACCGAAACCGAAACGAAACGAAATCGAAACCTAATTTTCGGCCCTGGAAAGACATTTTTCTTGCCTCCGAACTTGTCCGAACACGACCAAACTGTTTGGTCATTCAAGAATTCCATCTGGACGTTCAATTCGGATGTCCGAACAGACCAATTTCGGTCTGAACTCTGAACATCTGAACTGCATTCGCTCATCCCTAAGCTAAATACCCATGCATGTGGGGAGAAGATCTAATCCTGGCTACTTCAAGCTGTCTTTCAATATTCTGCCATCTAATTGGAATCTCCGCCTGTGTCACCAGTATGTTTTTAGCAAGCAGATACTCATGGGACAGACCCAGTTTGGCCAAATGAGCCTCCACCTTGGAACACCAACAACTCTTAAACGAGTCTTCATTCATCAATGGTATCAGCCCCTGTGCAGCAGGTTTAACCGTTTTGTTAAAAAAATTATGAACCAAGGCCCAAGCACCAAAAGACCACCTATGTTGGCCCAATTTGAGTCTAATAGCAGCCCCAGGAGTACCTCTTGGAGCCCTAGTAAGAGCCCGATAAAATGTTGATGGAATCAGATCCATATGTTACACTTCTTGTCTCTCCCTCTGTTACCCTTCCTTCATCTCCCCCTCCCCCCCCCATCTTTCAGTTTGTAAGCCCTAGGGCAGGGACCATGTCTACTCAATTACTTTGTAAAGCACCAGGTACATTGATTTCACTATATAAATGCTTGCTAATAATAATAATAATAATAATAATAAAAAATATAATATTTAATATAATATTTGAGGAAATAAGGGGAGCCCATAGTTCAGCTCCAAAAAGGAACTGGGCTCTTGTTTTACAGTTAAAAACATCACAGGTCATCTTAAAAGCAATCCTTTCTGAAGTTTCAAAAAGTTTTCTTACTGCAAGGGTGGATTTTTTAGCTACAGGCTCATCCCTGCTGAGATGTTCATTCCATGGGCCCGAGGATTGGAAGAACAAGCCAAGATATTTAAATACCTTTACCTGCTCTATTTGTATCCCCTCTACATACCATTTATGGGAATTCTTCATCTGGGATTTGGCAAAAACCATGATCTTCTATTTTGAATAGTTAATTCCCAGTCCGTTAGACTTACAGTATTGGGAGAAAGCCTCAAGCTGCTGTTTAAGGCCAACACAGGTGTGGGACAAAAGCACCAAGTCGTCTGTATAAAGCAAACAACCTATGTGCAGAGACACCAGTCTAGGGGGGAAAAATGCAGTTGGGCCATAAGCAGAACATCATCATTAATGAACAGGTTAAAAAGAACAGGGGTCAAAACACAACCTTGTCTTACTCCCCTAAACACCTCCAATTCCTCAGTTATGTAGCCGCTAGAACTTACTTTCATGGCTAACTTGGAGTTGGAATATAATCTCTGCATGAGAAAGAGTAATCTCTTGTCCATTGATGTACGGCCCAATTTATGCCTTAATAAATCGCAATTGACTGAGTCAAATGCAGATCAAAGGTCAAGAAAGGCTGCATAAAAGCAACCATTAATGGCCCTGTATTTCTCAAACAAATGGATCAGAATCAGGCAATGTTCTGTAATTGTTATTCCCCTCTGAAAGCCCGCCTGTTCTGGATAGATGAACCTAGATTCCTCTATCCAGGAAATTAATTTACCAAGCAAAAATTTGGCATAAACATTACTGATTATACTTAAAAGGCTAATCGGGCGGTAATTAGATGGGTCAGAGCAAAGGCCCTTTTTATAAACAGGAATTACTACAGCCCGACTCCAATTAGAAGGCATACAGCCAGAGGAATTAATGGCAGAAAAAAGGGCAGTAAGCAAAGGGACCCACCAATCCCTATAATTTTTAACAAATTTGATAAAAATTAGGTCCCTTCCCGGGGCCGTGTTTTTCTTAAAGGAGTCAATCAAAACAATCACTTCTGAATCACTCAGAGGCGGCCAGGCAGGAAGTATCTCAGGAAAATTTCCCACTCTTCTGGACAAATTAGTTAAGTCTGATTTGGAATATAAATCATTAAAGTGATTAAGCCAAACCTGGGCAGTAATGGACGAAGTCATTCTCATCTTACTGCCATTTAGGCCTAAATTCACCAGCTTCCAAATCTGTCTGGAGTCCCCAGTCTTAGCAGCCCCGAGTACCAATCTCCATCTATGCTCAAGGGAATTCTGTTTTTTACGTTTAATAAGCCCTTTATACTCTTTCTTGGCCTGGAAATACTGCGGAGGTAATCAGGGTAACCAACCCTGATGGTAGGCTTTATAAATGACACAAATATCCCTCTTAGCCCTGCGACAATCACTATCAAATAGGAATGGGCGAATGCGGTTCGGCAGTTTGGAGTTTGGCCCGAACTCGGCCTGTTCAGACGACTGAACTCGAACACGAACCCTAACGCGAACATACCGAACAAACTGAACAGCGAAATGGCCGAACAGTTCGGTCAGTTCGGATCGCGTTCGGGTGAGTTCGGGTGGCAAAAAATGGTTTGCTGGAAGGTCAAACATGACAGGGAGGTGTCAGTCACTGAGGAGCAGACTTCCAGGCACCAGGGGTGGAGAGGCTTGCAAGAAATGAAACTAATTATCTGCCTCCCCCCTTCCCAACACTTCTGAGCTACTCACTGTTCCTGAACAGCAGGCGTTGAGTAGGATTTTTAGATTGCTTTAAGTTTCATTTCA
>QEPC01005569.1:402781-426254 GCA_003113815.1 Sphenodon punctatus | reverse complement strand
TGATTTAGTTTTAGTGTTTGTAGGAGTAGGTCTGTGTACTTATTAGATAATCCATTTAGTTCATAGCATTTAGAATAGTTAATAGCAGTTAGATTTAGTGTAGATAGATATATATAATATTAGATAAAAAAATAAATAAACCCCATATAAAAACCAAATAAAAAACTAAAGAAAACCATATAAAACCCAATAAAAAACAAAAAAAATATAAAAAACAAAAAAACACCCATAACAACATTTCCCGAATGGCCGAACCGAACAGTTGAACAGCCGAACCGAAAGGCCTGTTCGGACGACCGAACCGAACGGCCGAACCCTTTACTCGGCGAACTAACCGAACCGACGAACCGAACGCAGCTGAACCGAACGCAGCCGAACCGAACGGCTGAACCCAAACCATGATCTGTTCGCCCATCCCTACTATCAAACCAAACCTGATTCAGAGAAGATTGGTAACTCTGTTTTTCAGACGGAGCATAAGCTGCAAAAAACTGCTGAAGCTGGCAATGAAGTAAGTCAAAGGCTTTTAATAACCACCTGATCCAGAGTATAATTCAATATAGTGAATCTTAACTAGTCCCTAAGATCCTCCTCACTCAACCGAGCCTCTATAGAGGAAGGCACAATGTCCCATCGGACTGAGCAGTGCTTCTCTAAATGACTATAGGAGGAGTCAGATAACAAATCTGGACCAATAGCCAGATCCAGACCTGAACGTTTCAAAGCCAGATCAAGTGGTAAGTGATCACTACATTGAGGCCAAGCCTGCTAAGCTTAAAGCCTGCCTTATTGCCACTCATGCCACGCTGCCTGCCTGCCCACCAAGGTTGCCATTGCCAGTTCAAAGCTTGCCTCAGACTGCCTGCCTGGCTGCCTACCCACCTAAGTTGCCACGCTCAAATCCTGCCTGATTGTCGCTCATGCCATGCTGCCTGCCTGTCCTCCTTGGCCTGGCACCAGTGCTGGGGTTGGCATCTGATTCCTGTCTGAAATGGGAACACATTAAGAACACCAAAGTAATATAATGCATTTATGATGATGCCTCTAGTCCTCCCTCCTTGGGGTGCTAGGGATGGCAACGGGATATGTGACCCTGGCTGGCACATGCAAATCCTGCCCTCCTTGGGGTGCTAGGAAATGGGATGGCAAATGGAGAGACCCTAGCTGGCACGTGCAAATCCTGACCTCCTTTGGGTGCTAGTAGCAATGGCAACTTGAAGTACCCTTGCTGGCACATTCAAATCCTGCCTCCTTGAGGTCCTAGGGGATGCTAAGGATTGCAACTAGAAAGGTCCTGGATGGCACATGAAAATCCTGCCCTTCTTTGGGTACTAGTAGCGATGGCAACTTGAAGTACTCTTGCTGGCACATGCAAATCCTGCCCTCCTTGGGGTACTAGGGGAATGCTAGGGATTTCAACTAGAAAGACCCTAGCTGGCACGTGAAAATCCTGCCCTTATTTGGGGGTGTCACCCAGCACCCCAGACACCCCCCCTTACTGCCGCCGCCACCATTGACTCCTGAACACGCCCCCGGCGCAGGCGCAGATGCACGCAGGCTGCTCCTGCACGTAGACGCGGCTCCAGAGCCCCAGGATGCGACGCCTGCCCAGGCAGGCCCAAGCAGCAGGGAAGTGAAACAGCCAAATCCCAGCACGACAGGGCCATGCCCCCCCTTGTGGCTCTCAGCGCGCCTCCAGGCACGTTCAGGGGGCGGGGCCTGTACTTTAATTGCCGGCATGACTGAGGATGCAGCGCCGGTGAACAGAGCTGTGACCCTGGAGAGACTGACCCCTTACCCTCAGCTGAGTGATTGCTATTGACCTTGCATGTTGTATTTTGATCCTGTGCATGTCCTCCCCTCAAGCGCTCTTCCTTGACCCTGCCTGATCGATAATTGAGCCCTTTCCCGGATTGTGTGTGAGTGAAACCTGACCTGTGCTCTGGTAAAATAGGGTGATTGCGTGAGAGCCTGCGGGCTGCTGGTTCCTGTCCCCCCTCCTGGATACTTCTCTGCTTCCTCCCCCCCTTGCGTGCAAGAGCCCTGAGTCCCTTTTCCTCTCCCCCTGGGGCCCTAATCCCCTGTTTTCCCAGCACTATTCCACCTAGTTCCCCATTTCCCTTCCTCGTGGTGTGGGTGTGTTGTGGTGCGTGGCATCCCTTCCCTACTCATAGCTCTGCACCCTGTGATGATAGGGGCCTAGCTTCCTGGTGCTTCTGCACATGGAAGGGCCCACATACTATCCTGATGGGCATTTTTCAGGCTCCCTCACAAGCAGAGCTTTCCCGTGTGATTGTGCAGGTGCGGAAGGAAAACCTCCCCTACCTATTCCACCTTTCCCCCCTCCCACTGACAGATTCACTGGCACCTTGCCACACCCACACGCGCCCCACCATGGACGTGGCTCAAGAAATAGGGAACCTGGTTCAGGCCGTGCAATCCCTCGCCATGCAGATAAAAGATCTGCAGGAGCAGCATACCAAGCTGGTAAGCACGGTGGCAGAACAGCAGGCCACCCAAAACCCCGTTGTGGCCCTTCTGGCACCACTGGAACCACTAGCCAGGGCTGGAGCCACCAAAGAGGCAGCGGCACCCCCCCCATTGCCCCCTTATCAGAATGGGTTTTGCCCCGAGAACCCCGGGGTCCCCGTATTGAAAAGTTTTCAGGCAACCACAAGGCATGTCGAGCCTTTTTGGCCTTATGCGACCTGACATTCACCACGCAAGCATCCACATATTCAACCAATGCTTGCAAGGTCGCCTTTATAATTGGGAATCTTGGGGGAAAGGCCCTAGAATGGGCCACCAATTTGCTGACCAGTAAGAGTCCGCTCCTATCAAACTATTCTGATTTCCTCAAGGAATTTTGTTTTCTCTTCGAACACTCGCATCACCTTCGGGATGCTGAGACGGCTATTCTGTCCCTTTGCCAGGGAAGGACACCATTGCTGGAGTATATTACCCAGTTCCAGCAGCTGGAACTACAATGGCCCAACAACATCCTCAAGGTTCATTTCTGGAGAGGGCTCGCTGATGATATTAAGGACCAGCTGGCCTACACGCCGCTCCCGGCCACCTGGGCTCAGTTAGCCTCCCTGATGCTGCAAATTGATGGCCGTCTGACTGAGCGGCGTAAGGAACTCTGGCAGGAGAACCAAAGTTTCCCAACCCAAATAGGTCCATTTACTCCCCCGACACCAGAGGAACCCACATCAAGGGGGTCAGATCCTGAGTCAATGCAGCTCGGGGCATCTAGAGGGCCCCTCTCGCCTGAAGAAAGAGAGCGGTGATGATGTTCCCGAGTATGTTTTTACTGTAGGGATGCGAACCACTTTATTCAGGACTGTCCTGCGTTACCCTCTAGTCGTCGGTCATCAGGAAATGCCAAGGGTCTAGACGGGCAGGGGACATCTCGACCATGAATAGCATCCCTTCCGTCATCACCCGAGCCCCTCAACACCTCTGGGTACCTCTGGCCCTTACTCTCGACCCCCAGTGCTCCCTTGTGGTTTAGGCATTGATTGATTCCGGGGCCTCCGGAAACTTTATGGACACCGCACTAGCTCGTACCCACCGAATTGCAACCCAGTCCAAAGAACATCCTGAGGCTGTGCACACTATTGACGGTTCCCTGCTCAAGTCGGGACTCATTACCCAACAGACAGTCCCTTTGCCTGGAGTGATCAGGGGTCACCAGGAGGTCCTCTCCTTTGACGTGGTGATTACCCCCCTGTTTTTGGTGGTCCTTGGCCTCCCTTGGCTCCGACTGCATGAACCCCATGTACTTTGGTGACAAGGACAACTTTGATTTAACTCCCTGTATTGTGGGTAGCACTGCCAAGCCCCGACCCTAGCCCTAAGCCCGGGCTCCGTGGTAGGAGCTTCCCTTGCCGTACCCAAACCAACCCTGCCCCAAGAATACGCCAATTTTTCTGATGTCTTCAGTCGAAGTAAGGGAACCGAGTTGTCCCCACATCGTCCTTACGACTGCCCTATAGACCTGATCCCCGGCAAGGAACCACCATTCGGCCGTATCTATGCCCTCTCCACTCCGGAACTAAAGGAACTACGCTCCTACCTAGATGAGGCCCTCAAAAATGGCTTTATTCAACATTTCATCTCCCCTGCGGGAGCTCCCATCTTTTTCGTAGCAAAAAAGGATGGCAGCCTTAGGTCGTGTATCGATTATCGATGACTCAACAGCATCACCATCAAGAATCGTTAGCCCTTGCCCCTCATCCTGGAACTCCTCAATTGTCTCCAAGGAGCCCACTTCTTCATGAAGTTAGATCTTCGCGGGGCCTACAACTTGCTCCGAGTCCGTCAAGGGGACGAATGGAAGACCGCGTTCGGCACTTGATATGGGCACTTTGAATACCTCGTCATGCCATTTGGACTTGCAAATGTCCCCGCCACCTTTCAGCATTTCATCAATGACATCTTCCGTGATATCCTAGACACTTGCGTGATCGCATACTTGGATGACATTTTGATCTATTCATCTTCTTTCTCACAACATGTGCAACATGTCAGACAGGTCCTCCACCGTCTACGCTCGCACAAACTGTACTGCAAGTATGAGAAATGCGTGTTCCATTGTACCTCTGTGGAGTTTCGGGGCTTTATTATCAGCCCACAGGGAGTTCAAATGGATCATAAAAAAATCCTTGCCATTCAACCATGGCTCGTTCCCAAAACAGTCAAGGCCCTTCAGTGATTCCTTGGCAGTGTAAATTATTATTGGCAATATGTACCCCGCTAGTCGGAAGTCACCACCCCATTGACGCAGCTTCTCAAAAAGAATCATCCCTACCTCTGGGGCCCAGAACAGGCATATAGCTTTCAATTTTTGAAGAAGGCCTTCACACAAGCCCCCCTTTTACAACACCCTGACTTCCACAAACCATTTTTTGTGGAAGCTGATGCATCTAGCGTGGCTATTGGAGCAGTGCTCCTCCAACAAACTACACAAGATAAGCCCCTTCCATGTGCCTACTACTCCCAGCAGCTCTCCCCAGCAGAGAGAAACTATAAGATCTTTGGCAGAGAAATCTTAGCCATTAAGGTCGTCTTCGAGACATGGCACCACTATTTAGAAGGGGCCCAAAACCCTATCACTGTTACCACTGACCACAAGAACTTGACCTTTCTCCAGACAGCCCAAATCACCAATCCCCGGCATGCCCGTTGGGCCCTATCTTTCACCCGCTTCAACTTCTCTATACAATATCACCCTGGAAAACTCAACATTCTCGCCAACGCCTTATCACGATACCAAGAAGTAAAAGATAGGGACCATCCACCTCCGGGGGCCCATCTTGGAGGCTAAAGTATTTGCTGCAACTGTAGTCCCCCTGGAACAACTGTGCCAAGCCTCAGCCCAAGAACTCTCCAGTGCAGACGACCCTTCATACACTCTCGAAGAGGGCCTTGTCAAAAGGGCTCACCAAATTGTCATACCCCCATCCTGTCAGTTACCTCTCCTGTGGGTCCACCATGATGTGCCCCTGGCAGGCAACCTCGGTGTGGAACTAACCCAGGAGCTCCTCCAACAACATTTTTGGTGGCCCACACTCGCCACTGACGTTCAAAGGTATGTCAAGGCTTGCGTAGTCTGTGCCCATACCAAAATACCAAGGCAAGCTCCGCTCGGACTATTACACCTAGCAACTACCCCCTCTGGCCCCCAGCACAGGGTAGGCCTAGATTTTATTGTCGAACTTCCCCCCTCTCGGGGCTACAATACAGTCTTCGTGATCGTCGACCACTTCATCAAATTAGCCCACTTGGTCGCCTGTAAGGGTCTCCCCACCACACCCCAAACCACTTTATTGTTCCTCTGACATGTGGTGAAGCTTCATGGCTGGCCAGCTGAGATTATCAGCGACCGCAGGACCCAGTTCATCTCCTGTTTCTGGACCGCCCTCTTCAAGGTGGTACATGTAAAATTAAAACCTTCGACTGCGTACCATCCCCAAACCAACAGCCAAATTGAAAGAGTGAATCAAAACTTTGAACAATAACTATGATGCTATATTGATTATCTTCAAGATGATTGGTACGCGTGGCTCCCAATGGCCGAATTTGCCTATAACAATGCTCTTAATGCTTCCATAGGAAATTCACCTTTTTACGTGACTTACGGGTATCATGCACAGATGAGTATGCCCGACCTCCCTGTCATCTTGGTCCCAGTTGTGGGGGCTCTCGCGCAAAAAATTCAGCAAATCCAAGCACTGGCTAAAACGACATTAGAAGTGGCTCGACAACGGTATAAGATGTATGCAGATAAACATTGATAACCGGCCCCGCAGCTATCCCCAGGAGATCTCATATGGATAGATCGATGAAACTACCCTTCTAAACGCCCTTCGGCTAAGTTGGACGATAGGTATATTGGTCCTTTCCCTATCATTCGCCATGTAAATGACATTACCTACACCGTTCAACTTCCCCACCAGACGCGAATACATCCTACCTTCCATGTCTCCCTAGTCAAGTGCGCATCCACAGGGCCCAGACGATGCCGTCGGCGCCCTCCCTATCGGCCCTGGCCCAGATTATGAGGTTCGAGCAACCTTAGATGCCAAACTGCACTGGGGGCGGCTCCATAGCCTTATAGATTGGCAAGGGTNTCCAGTTTCCGGTGTGATCACACGCTCTCGCAATACTTTTTCCTAACATCCAAACCGAACACGACCGAACCGAACGGCCGAACACGAACCACGATCTGTTCACCCATCCGTACTGATCGTACAGCACCAGGTACATTACTAGTGCTAAAGAAATAATCGTTGTAGTCATCATCAAAATCATCATCATCTCATTTGCTCTAGCAGAACATATACAAATAAACATAGTTATTCTCAATATAACCAAGTCAAGTACGTGCACCTGACACCTCACATCTTCATGAATGTTAGACCTCTTGTCTCTCCCTCTGTTCCCCTTCCTATGTGTCTCCCCAGCTCCCGTCTATCAGATTGTAATCCCTAGAGCAGGGACCATGCCTATTTTGTTACTTTGTAAAGTGCCAGGTACACTGCTGGCACTATATAAATGTTTGTCAATAATAATAATAATAATAAATAAAGCCTCTCTCTCGTGTGCCCCTTAAGAGTAAGGAATGCCAGTGACATTTTGTGTTAAGGACCTAACCCAAAGCCCATTAAATTTAATGATAATATTTCCTGGCTTTTGGATTAGTCCCTGTGGCTGCCATCATTAACCGATAATTCCGGAACAGTCTCGAAATTATTGATTTGAATGGAACTACTTGGAGTAAGTGGATTGAAGACTGAAACTTAAGTGAGAGCAGTTAACTACACAGACACATACACTTACTTTCAAATGACCTTTAACCATATAGCATGAATAGTTTCATTAATTATTGTAGATGCAAAGCAAAACAATTGAAGACTGTTCCATTTTCATTATCACACACACAAATTATATTCAGGCTTGAGGTTAATTTTGAAATCTAGTTGCTACCTGAGTAGAAATTAGTTATATATTTCATGTCTCAGACACTTGCACGTTCATCACAAATGAATACCACATAGTACTGCTTTCTTATTAAAATATCCATTTGAGAAAATGCACAACCACTCCTCTTTTGTAAATATGGATATCCTTTAAAATTCATTTTGGATTCTGATTGTAGATCTTGTTGAAGCAAAGCCACGTATATTTCCACTGGAATTAATTGCCAGTGCATTGGAATAAATTGATGTGTATTAACAAGTAGATAAATAAATAAGATAAAGGAGGAAATAAAAAGTAATTTATATTTATCACAATATCGATTTCCTAAAATTAATGATTATAATGGGGGCATGGGTATGCCACACTGCAAAGCGATCGAAGATCATGAATGCTGAAGCTAAGTTATGGGATTCTGTACTGAACTGTGAAATAAGTCAAGGTTTTTCAGATAATGAAAAGAGAAAAATTGTTTTCTTTATATATTTTTACTTAATCCATCACAAAGTACATTTTTTTGTCACTTAATTTTTATCAAAAAAACTGAACTGTTTAAAAGCAAACAAACAAACAAAACCCACATGCAAGTCTGAAATTGTGCTGTTGCTGGAATTGTATCTGACCTTTCTTCCAGCAGCACAGACTTCAAAAGACATTTTATCACTGATGTTAAGTTAGTGCTATCCTATTGTAGTCAAAGCTATGCATTCCTTTTATATCATCAGTGAATTCGGCCCAAAGCCTGTATTTAAATGTGTACCTCTGGAGCTTTGAAAATGAACTGTTCATAAAATATTAAGACCTGCTTTATTCATAATTGTCTAGAATTATTGCTGAATTAAAATGCAGACTGGAAGTGCTAACTAGACTTTGTCAGCCTGTCAACATGTGTCAGAGGTGCTGTCAATGGGCTGGGGGGAGGGAGGAGGCAAAGAAGGAAAAGATGGATGGAGAAAATAGAAACCTGACTGACAAGAAAGACTAAGGCGTTACAACAGTCCAAAGGAGGGGACAGGAGTCAGGGTGTCCCTGTCCCCATCAAGGAGCACTTTTCACCAACTTCATGCAGTCAGAAGACTGTGACCTTTTATTTTTTATCAGATTTAGAGTTGGCCACACCATCCTCCATGCCTTCAAGCCTAGTCTACTGCAATTCACTCTATGTGGGACTGCCCTTGATGACTGCTTGGAAGCTGCAGAACAAAGAGGCCCATCTTCTTTCAGGGGTAGCACATTATACCAGTGCTCCAGAGTCTATACCGGCTGCCAATACCTTACTGAGAAAAATTCAAAGTGCTGGTTTTGATCTATAAGTAGGGCTGAAACAAGATGTGACAGGGTTTCTTCAGGACAGGATGCAGGGGCAAGGAAAAGGCTGGATGATGCTGAGTCTGAGATGGAATGTAGAAGGTTTTGAAAAGGAGAGAGGCAGTTGGAGACAGGGGAGAAAGGGAGAAGGAAAGGACTCCAAGGAAAGAGTTGTGGTGAGTGGTGGACTGCTGTGAAGGCAAAGGATGTTTGTCAAGGGGTAACTTAGGGAGGGTGGCTCTAGGTTGTATAAGTACTGTGAAACCACAAATTCTGGACAGGAGACAGTGGGGTTCCTCTTTACAGCTCCTACTACTGTGAATTGTGAGGACTCTGTGAGAGAGATTGAAGAAACCAATTCCAGAGTACAGGACCAGGAGTAAACTATAGCCTGGTTCCCATGAGTATGTGGACTCAGTGTTGCAACCTGGGATATCGTGGAAGGACTCTTTGTAACCAGGACTCTCTCTTTACTCAGTTGGGTCCAGAAAGCCAGCTGGACTCAATTCTCCCACCTGTGTTCATATGATATTGTGTGTTTTTTTCCCCTTTTACATTAAACCATTTCTCCTTCTGAGTTAAGTTTTAAAACTTCGGGGGGTGATTTCAGAGATGACGAATCCAAGATTCACCACGCCTGAACCACACTCAAACGCTGCCCGCATTTGACTGAGGTGAACATCTGTTTGCTACCCGCCAGATGTTCACCACAGTCAAACGCTTGCATTCACAGCACTTGTGGACCTGAGGACGTGAGCGGGTCCAGAAGTGTGGTGAATGGCCACCACAGCAGGGGTGAATGAATCGTATCATCTGTTTAATCACCCCTGCCGGTGGTGGAATCCATTCCCCCCCCCAAACGCGGTGGCGAGTGCGGCCGGATTGTCCACTCTCACTGCCCTTCTGGCAGGGGGAGGGCCATTGAGGCAGCCCCACCCCCCACAATCTGCCGTGGTTCACCGGTCCCCGCAGCCCGGGGTGAAGTGGCGCACATCTGTTGGTGTGCCCCTTCACCCCGGTCCATGGTCCGAACCACCCCACAGCCCATAGTGGATGGGGCCTGCCGTAACGTCTGAAATAATCCTGGGTGTTCAGCCTCCATTGGTTTTTTAAGGGGATGACAGGCTATCAATCATACAAGGAGCCCTCCGTGCCCCAGAGCGGCTCCTTCTGTCTGCCGGGGGTGCCTTCTTGGAGGTCCCCCGCGTTAAGCGGGGGGCCACAATGGAGAGGGCATTCTTGGTGGCCGGGCCGCATCTCTGGAACTCCCTGCTGGAGGAGGCCCGCCTGGCCCCAAGCATGTTAGTATTTCAGCAAAGATGCAAGACCTGGTTGTTCGCCTGGGCCTTTGGGGAGGGGGGTGGGTAGTTGGTTTTTATTCCCCCATCCCCCCAAAAAATCTTTTTTCTTTTTGTATCCCAGGCCCTGTTTAGGTGTTTTTAATGTTTATATGATATTTTAAAGTATTTTGTATTGTTTTAAATTGTATTTTATGATTGGAAGCCGCCCCGAGCTGTGTTTCAGGAGGGGTGGGGTACAAATCAAATTAAATAAATAAATAAATAAATTGAGATTACTCGATATTTCATCAAAATCCCAGTGCTCGGTTCATCTCCGGACAAACCAAGCACTAGGATAACTTCACTGAGATTTCAGCAAGAAAAATAAATCACGGTGCATGCAGAAAATGGCCATTTTTCACATGTACAATCTTCTGCCCTTAACCAAAATGGTGTTATTTTGGTTAAGGGCAGTGGCCATTTGCAGATAAGTAAAACATCCCAGCGGCCATTTTGCACAGGCAAAATGATTAAATTAAATTAAATTTATTTATTTATTCTTGTTTCTTGCCGAGACCTCCTACTGGGAATGAGATCTCAACGAGATATGTGGGTGAATGTTAGTTCACATTCACCCACACAGTGGGTTTCACATTCTCTTAGACCCCACCATGAGTGAGGACTGTGGGTCTGGTGGATGGAGAGGCTGAACACCTAATAAATGGGATGGTGGACACCCATCTGGTGTAAACTAATGTGGACTAACGTCTCACTTGTTAACACCCATTATGACAGTTATTCAGAAAGGAAAATTAGCCTATCCTATCCATTGACTTTTCTATATTCAATATTTTATTCCATCATAATGTACCGACACTACTGTGACTGTAGGTCTCATTTCCAGTTTATAATAATTTATAAACTATATAAATATTCCTAAATTTTATACAGATCATTGAAACATCTGAAACAATGTTTTCTTCTAAATAGCAATGTTTATTGGAAGGAAGTAAAATGAAGTACGCAGGAAAGGAGAATGGATAGTCTGAGCTGAGAGCCAAACTGGTTTTGTATTAGTGTGTATTCTATGACTATTAATAAGGGTTCTTCGGGACAAATAAGACCCAATGCTGGTGTCTTCAGATTTTCTCCCAGGGATACCTTTATAATCCCAATAACTTTGATGGATTTTGCTCAGCTGCAATTAGTATGAGCTGAATAAACAGTTCTGTTGCTGATGCATAGAAAAGAAAAAAAATGTAGCTCACTTGGTCTCAGATCTGATGACTCTGCACTTCATCACAGGAGAAAAGCTTATTTTAGTCCCTACAGTCAGCAAATATGATGCTGAGAGGGGCATATCTTGCTGAGGAAGAGGCTGCCATTTTTTTTAAAGAACCAAACTGTAAACTTCACTTACTTAAGATGAGGCTTAAGTGGCGCAGAAAACTTGCAAGTCTCTCTGCAAGGGTATGAATTTGTTAAACTGCACACAGCAAAAGGTACTGCCATAAGTGGAGAACCTTAGGCCCGGGGGCCAAATTTAACCTCAGCTAGTTTTTATTTAGCCCCCTTCCAGTTCCTGGATCTGGCCTCTAGATCCAGGTCCTACCTGCAAGCATTGAAAGAGTGAGTTCAGGTTAAGGGAGCAGAGATGCGGACGTGCACACAGGGGCAAATCTATAGGGATGGATGAACAGAATGCAGTTCGGATGTTGACATTCAGTTGTTCTGTCTGAAACCCGAGTTCAGGTTTGGCTGTTCGGTTCGGCGGAATTCGGTTCAGTCAAACTTGGCTGAACAGCCAAAAATAGTGCTATCGATACCAAAACCAAACTCGAATTTTATTTTTCGGTATCAGTATCATTTGACCCTGAAACCACCCCTGGTCTCCACCCTCCGCTGCTCCTCAGCTGCCTCCCACTTCCAGTCAAGTTTTTCCTGCCTTCCAGTCACGTTTTTCCCACCTCTGAACTCATCCGAACTTTTCCAAACTGTTCGGCTGTTTGACCATTCGGTTCTGATGTTCGGTTCAGTTGTCCGAACAGGCCAAATTTGGCCTGAACTCCGAACTTCCAAACAGCATTCGCACATCCCTACAAATCTATGGAACAGATCCATGATCTGGACCCTTCTCCCTTTGAATGCACCTCTTAAACATCCCATTCCTGAGCTTCTATGTGGCCCAATAGAACTGGACATAGAACTTGTAACAATTTTCAAACTAGCCCCTGCAACAATAAATCAATAAGCATATGGGTAGAGAAGAAGCAATACAATTAGAGACACATGGGGGAGGGAAAGGGGGAGCACATGCCCCCCAGGTTTTCAGAAGCCCTATAGAACCCCTTCCCAGCCCTCAATCCTGTGCCCCTTCACTATCAACATAAAGTTTGTTCCAACAAATAATGCTTAATATTCCTGTGAGCACTTCTGCAGCAGCAAGTAGGGAAAAGGAGAAATAAGTTAGATTGAAATAACCAAAACTAGCAACTCAGAAATGTTTGGACCAATGGATCACGGTCAATAACTGTGCAATTTCTCATGATTTACCATGAACCTGCGAGAGAAATCTGAAGCAAAATGCATACTTATTGCAGACTGAACAGGATTTCCCAAAGCAGGGGAGACAAGGGTATAGGCGACTTTTGTCTTCAGCCAATTAAGACAAGAAGCAGGTGAACCTAGATTGCCAATACTCCAGGGTTTTCTTCGTGTAGCCATGTGTTAAAGATTAGTAACCAGGAGGCCACTGCAAGCAACCTGGGAGAGAAATAAATCACAGGTAATTCACAAAGCAGTTATTGCATTTTATCAGACGTTATGTTATTAGCTTTTCATTAGTTTTATACATCTCAAAAAGAGTCTATAGTGTATAACCCATGCATCATTATTATTATTATTATTATTATTATTATTAACATTTATATAGCGCTAGCCATGTGCCTGGTTCTGTACAGAACATAGAAATAGACACGGTCCCTGCCTGTGGCTTACAATCTAAAAGACAAGGAGGGGGAGACAGGGAGAGGGGACAGTGGGAGAGACAGGGGAGGAGATTCCCTTTGGAGCAAGATATTCACTCCACAGAAAATGAGTTTCGTACTAATCGCTCTATCTTCAAAAGCCATTACTAGGGCTGAAACAAAAATCTATTTTTTTTTTCCTTGAGAGAATCTCACAAGATTTCATACTGGGGACAGAGATCTCGCTGAGATCTCAGCCCCAGGACAAAATATTGCGAGATCTCTCATACCCCCTCCCCCTTCCAAAAAACAGTTAATGCACAAAATGGCTGCAGGGGGCATTCTGCGCATGCACAGTCCTTTTCCAAAATGGCACTGGCAGCATTGCTGCCATTTTGGAAAAGGACAGCCGGTCTGCGCATATGAAAATGGCCACCACATGTACACAGAATGACTTCCCTTTTCCAGAATGACACCATTTTGAAAAAGGACTGTGCATGCGCAGAACAGCCATCCTGGCCATTTTCCACATGCACAGTTCTTTTGTTGTCATTTTTTCCTCATGTTTCTTGACAAGAATGCTATAAATTATAAATGTATACACAGTCACATGGAATATGCACTGGAGATGGCTATTTTTCTTAATCCTTAATTATGACCTTTGACTAGATTTTTTTTTCTTGTTTAATCCTTGTATTTCTTTTTTTAAACTTTAAAAACAATAAAATAAGCATGCAACTCTTAGCATAGCCTAGTCAAATTAAATAGCACAGATAACTAGCTTCAAGGCCTACTAATAGATCAGTCACAGAAAGTTTATACTAGGGGTGGGACACAGTGCCTGTTTTAGATTTTGGGGTGTGTATTTTTCTGATCCCTTATTTTCAGCAGGTGTTGGGATTTGGTTGTCATTGCCTTCAATGGGAAAGAGAACCAAAATGAAACAGGTGTCTGGAACAGGAAAAAACCCCATCTCTACCCCCCCCCCCCCATTCCCCAGGACAGGGAGTCAGGTTCAACCATTCCCACCCTTTTCCCCCGGACCACTTCTGGCCTCAGATGGTGGGGTTGGGGATCTGTGTTCCTAACACCCCCACCCCAACCCGCTAGAGTGATCTTTACCCTCCAACCCCCAGGGCCCGGCACTTACTGGTCTATGCCTCAGATGATGAGGGTGAGGAGCCACTGTCTCTGAAGTCAGTGGCCAGGTCCGGAAAGACCTCTGCTGCCAGAGCCGATCCTCCTCTCTTGCTGGGTGGTGGAGCCAGCTCCGTCATCTAGAAATGGAGGAGGCCTGGCCACCCAGCAACAGAGCTGACTCTGCTGGCCAGCAGCATGGAACGTCCGGCCACCAGGCAGTGGAGCCAGCTTTTCTTCTGGTCAGCTATGCCCTATTTATTGTTTAATGGTTGAACTGTCTAAGCTTCTTGGAGGCTGTGCCACAGCATCCACAGTGGAAGATCGGTTTGTCCAGAGAGCACAGGTCTCCTTCTTCCACTCTTCTTCCAAGTTCCTTTGCCAGAGCTCCCTGCTCTGGCACAACACATGCACAAAATGGCTGCTGGGGCCATTTTGCACTTCTGTAGCCCTTTTCCAAATTGGCAGCATTCTGTTTGTTGTGCCCAGTCTTTCTCTTGCCTTGTAAATGCAGGATCATTCTTCTTTTTCTAGGCAATCCCTCAAAACAAATATGATCATTCCATCAAATTGATATACTTTTATTGTATTGATTTGCAATGCTGGAATGATGATCCAGTAAAAGCAGTGCAAGGCAAATAGAATTGTTACAGTTGACCTTTGTATTGATCAGTCTTTAGATGACTTAGAAGCCCAATCCTGGACTTCCAGTTGCATCAACAATTATCACAGGAGTGATATAAATATATGGGGGCTGAGACATCCAGGTGCTCCTTCTTTTACTGGTATTTGCCTACCTCTCCTACATAGTTGGATTTGTTAAAAATCTAGCAGTCCTTGATTGCACAAAGTATTTCCTTTATTGTGGTTGGAGGCCTGCCATGTGTTGATGTTGATGCCATATTTCTTCATTTTGGTCTTAAAGGTGTCTTTTCCTTTCATCACCAGTACTTCTCTACCAGTGCTGAACGGAGATGGGGGAGGGAGTGCAACTGCTTTGGAAGCCTAGAGTCCTCCACGTGATGGATGGCTGAGGTGAGATTTCCAGTACCTGAATACTGGTAAAGCCAGCTTCCAGTAAGACACTGGTATTTGTTTTATGGTCCTGCTAATGGATGGGTAATAGCTGGAGCTGAAATGAGTATCCACAAAAGATAGGTATACCCATTACATTTCTGGTATCCGAATAAAGTCAACAGTATTGGATACTAGGGATGTGTGAACAGAACCGAGTTCGGAAATTCTGTTTGAAAATCGAGTTTGGTTCAAAAGTTCAGTTCAGTTGACTAAACAATTCGAGTTCGGTCAAATTCCAAACTTCCAAACCTAGTTCGTACATTCAAAACTGGGTTTTTTTGTCTTCCAAACTGGTTCGGATTCGACCTAACAGTTTGGTCGAATTTGAGTTTGGTTCGAAAGTTTGGTTCGGTCGACCAAACTATTCAAGTTCAGTCCGAACTCTGAACTTCTGAACTGCGTTCACACATCCCTATTGGATACCCGATTGCAACCCAATTTGAGTACCTGATGTCCCAGAATGTTGACTTCTGGTCCCAATTTTTCAACTTCCAGTTCTGATTTTTCAGTTTTCTGTCCTGGTTTACTGATCGGTAATCGGAAAAACAAAAAATCTGTCCCATAAGTTCCTACTTTTAGGGTATCCAACAAGGTACTTAAAAATGTGGGTATTACTTGCAGTTAGCAAATCAGTTACCCTTTTTGGATATAGTAATAGCCTTACACTCTGTTGGAAACTTTCAAGGGCCTTATATGTCTTCTGTAAATCACCTAGGTTTCATGGCCATATAGCAATATGAGAATGATGACTGCTTGTTAGAATACTAGTTTGGTTGAAATTCTTAGTATCTTTTCATTTTCACATAATCATTACAAGTGAATAGAAGTCAGGGTTCACCAAGTTCCCACTGAAGGTCTAGGGATAGTTTAAATAGAATCAGTGAAAGATGGATCGGATTCCTTGTGAGGCATTGTAAGCAAACATTGATGTGAAAATTCAGTAATATTTAAATCCTTGGAAAGCAGGCTATTCTGACTCTGAAATAGAAATCAAGGGGCAGGGATGGGCAGGGGAACCTCCTGTTTTCCTCATTGTAGGTGTTTACACATATTAAGCCATTTAATCCTACTGGGGTCAATGGAAAATGTCAACATATCAAGCAACTGCCAACATGAATTTTATTAGGCATTCAGAACTCACACAAGTTTGAATTGTTTTGATGACTGATAACTTTTATAATAAAACTTACTTCCTCCCTCTGAGATGCTTGGAAAAGGCCCTGGATTAAAATTTCTATAGGATCCTGGTCTTTATTTCATCATCAAACAAATGTATTGTAGGAACCAAGCATGCAAACTTTGCCTGATGAGTATCTGGAGCGCTTCTTGATGCAATCACCTCTAAAAGTGAGAGGAAAATTAATTTCTATATTAAGTCAATTGTTGGCCATGTTACCGAAGTCACTGACAAACATGCTAATTGGTACACATGACATTGGTGGTTTTGCAATACCATATGTATTATTATTATTATTATTATTATTATTAGCAAACATTTATATAGTGCAATAGGGGTGGGCAGTTTGGTTCCCCAGGTATCCAATACTGCCGGTATTTTGCTGTACCGGCAGTATCGGATTAATCCGGTTATTGGGGGTACTGGTGCTGGATTTGTTTACATTGTGGCCATTGAATTGAATGGCCGCAATGTAAAAGAAAGAAAGGAAAAAAAAATCCCTCCCCTGTCCAGGCTGCGCGGNTCCCTGGGGTGGGGGTGGTTTAACACCCCCCCATCCCAGGGATCACCCTACCCCCCACCCAGAGATTGCCTACCTTTTGTGCTCCGGGCGGTGGCTGCACGGCGGTCCGGGGGCTTCAGCACTGGCTGGTTTCAGCGCTTGACTAGGACTTCCAGGGAACTTCCAGGTTTCCCCAGAAGGCCTAGTCAAGCGCTGAAGTCAGCCAGCGGTGAAGCCGCCGGACTGCTGTGCAGCCGCTGCCGCCACATGGAGCGCAAAAGGTCGGCGATCTCTGGGTTGGGGGGTAGGGTGATCCTTGGGATGGGGGGGTGTTAAACCACCCCCCACCCCAGGGCTCACCCTAGTACCTGCTGGTGCAGGCTTTGAGTTGCCACCGCTGGCACGGCGGAGGCCTGGAGCCCGCACTAGCAGGGACTTCGGCTAAAAAAATTTTTTTTAAAAGTCCAGGCTGGGCAGGGTGGGTGGGGGGTGACCCCCCTTCCACCTACTCAGCCTGGACAGGGGAAAGAAAGTGTTTTTTGTTTTTTCCCCTTTGATTTCAATGGGGATAGTTCCCCATTGAAATCAATGGAAAAATACTGGTACCGGTATACCGGTTCTAATCCAGTAAACCAGGTTTTGGGGAACCGGTATCTGGTAAAACTGGTATCTGGTTTTTTGAGTGAAGTCCCACCCCTATAGTGCAAGCAATGTACCTGGTGCTTTACAAAGTAATTGAATAGACACGGTCCCTGACCTAGGGCTTACAATCTGAGAGGGGGGTGGGGGCGGATACAAAGGAAGAGGAACAGAGGGAGAGACAAGGAGTGTAACATTCCCGAGAATGCGAAGTCCCAGGTTCACATGCTTGGCTTCGTTACATCAAGAATGATGGCTGTTTGGTTCATGTGATGAGAATATGAGTACACAGACCTCAGTTAACAGATTGTACTGAATGGAGGGTATCGGCAGGAGTTAGGTGAGGGGAGCAAGAAGTCAGAGAGGGCAGAGCAGAAGAGGTGGGTCTTGAGGAGGGATTTGAAGGTTTGAAGGGAGGGGGCAAGGTGGATGTGGGCAGAGAGGGAGTTCCAGGCATGGGGGGCAGCTAGGGAGAAGGGACAAAGGTGGTTAGGGGAGCAGGGGGTCATGGGTGAGAGAGGGGACAGAGGAGGAACAGAGTTCACGGACTGGAGTACGGAGGGAATATGTATACTATGTATACTGTGTTCATCTTTTCTCAGGAGTCATCTGGGCAAGATCCTTACTAGATCCTTAAAATTAGAGCTGAAACCTTCAGACAGAACATTAATAAAACATCTGAAGTTCATCCATTAAAACTAGGCCTGAAATGAGAACACTACGTTCTCTCATGAGAACCCATGAGAGTCTTTAAAACCCGACGAGAGCTCATCCGCTCTTCCCGAGGTTTGCAAGAATCTTGGGAGATTCTCGAAAATGCTCTGCACATGTGCAAAATGAATGCTGTTGTCATTCTGTACATGCGTGGCCATCAACAGCTATTTTACCCATTCACAGAGCTGTTTTTGAGGCTTCTTGAAAATCTCATGAGATTATCAAGAACCAAAAACCACTCTGCACATGCAAAAAATGGCCGTGCCAACCATTCTGAATATGCGTGCCCCCAGCAGTGATGTTGTGCATGTTCAGAATGTTTTGGTGGGCATTTTTAGGTCCTCGAGAATCTTGCCAAGAACGTCGCTTCTCATGAGATTCTCGACCTTGAAAATTTTGACGAAAAGGCTGCTCTCGACAAGATTCTTGCTTAGGACAAATATAAATTTCAGCCCTAGATAAAACCAAGAAGGTAACCTTGCTTAGTTGTAACTGCAGCTGAAATGAATAGTAAATTTTGCATTCACTGATATTTAAATTTTTGGGTAGCTTTCCAAATATCTAAATAATACCCAAAACCAATACAGATATTTGCATATCACTTACATTGATTTGAGGTCAGTCATTTCGGTTTGGTCATTTCAATCATTTTGGTATTTCAGTTACTTCCATTTGACTAGTGTGTTTGTGCAATAGCACCAAAATAAAGTAACCAAAGTACTGAAAGGACTATATGAAACCAAAATATCTGCAGCGGGTATCCGAGGAAGTGGGACTGAATAGGCACTTGGGTGGCTCCAAGCCAAAGCAGGAAAATTAATTGAATATAGTATTCACCATGATCTTGGTTTAAGTTGGAGATGTTACTGCCTCTTTAATGCTTTAGATATCTACTACAACCTTGTCATGCTTAGATTTGATAATTGCAGTATATGTTCTCATTTATGCAAATAAGGTAATGCTTATGCTAACTAAAGCATTGTGTCATTTGCATACATTCTCCAGGCTTTTAAACCTGAGAAGACCAAGAGGGGATATGATAGAAGTTTATAAAATCATGAGTGGTGTGGAACGAGTAAATATGAAGCAGTTATTTACCATCTCTAACAGTACTAGGACTATGGGATACTCCATGAAACTGTCAGAAGATTTAAGACAAATAAAGGAAAGTGGGTCCCCCCCCCCCCCAGTGCACAATAAACTTGTGGAATAAGTTGCCAAAGGATGAGGTCAAGGCCAGTAGTATAGCTGGGTTTAAAAAAGGATTGGGAAAGTTCTTGGAGGTTAGGTCCGTTAATGACTATTCACCAAGTAGGTTGGGGAACGAAACTTCTGACTGTTGGAAGCTGGGAGTGAACAACAGCGAAAGGATCATGCCATTGTGACCTGTTGGGAGTTCTCCCAAGTAACCAAGGTGCGCCCCTGTTGGAGACAGCATGCTGGGCTTGATGAACCATTTGTCTGATACACTGGGTGTTTTTAGACACACATTTCTCCTGGATGTTTGCTGTAACATCCAGAACTTTCTGTATGTCTAAATCACTCATCCAGATCTTAAACATCCGGATCTTTGAACTTCTGTGTGAAACTTCTCCCAGAACTTTTGTGTGTAAAAGGTTCTCCTGGTAAACTGCTTTGCTCCAGGCAGCTGTGGTCACTTGGTTTCCATGGAAGCCTGTCACGTCTACAGCTGCGGCTACTTTAGGCTGCCTCAGTTCAGTGTTGGTGTGAAGAATGCCTCCAGGAACTGCCTCAAGGCAGCGTGTGTGTGAAAAATGAATCTGGATCTTACTTGTGGACTTGTAAACCCAGAAGATTGAAACATCCGGAACTTTAACGTGTGTCTAAAAATGCCCACTATGGTACTTCTTATGTTCTTACATTCATAATCTTCATCAGCCTAAGCAGAAATTATGGATCACATCTTTCCCTCCTGTAGAAAAATGATAGGAGAAGACCAGTGAAAAATGAATAAGAAAACACTTCTTTCCACAGATTTCTCACTGATACCCAATAGGAAAAGGTTGGGTATCAGTGAGAAATCTGTGGAAAGTACATAGTATATGTAACTCTTTTTCCCTTTCTTTCCAGACTGAGAAGTCAAGGACCCTAATCACCTTATCCAAAGCAATACTGTTTGGATTCCTTGATAACCATGGTGACCAGATATGACTATCGGTTAAATGAAACACTCTGGAATCTGTCACAAAGTTTAATTGTTTTTGTGCTGGAAAGTGTTTCAGTCTCATTTCTTAACTGAGCACAGTATACAAGTGAGTCCCGTTTACGTAGTAACAGATGTTGCTGTTACTACAATTGGTTGTTGTTTTTTTAAAACAGCAACTCCGTTCTTTTTTGTGTGGGAGTTTGGAAGGACTAAAACCTTGAGAACAATATCCAAAATTGACAAGTATTTGTCTGGCTGCTTAGTACCCTTGTTCAATCATGCTGAGCTAAATTTTCATTGCATGGATAAATAAGATCTCTATATTTAAAGAGGTAGGCTGCTGATATTTAAAGAGGTAGGCTGATTATATTTAATACACTTCAAGAGAGGTTTCCAGGCAACCATCCAGCTTTTCAGGAGATGGTTAGAAACTGTCTGAACCAGCTCTACAAATGTAGCACCAGAGTAATTAACACCCTAATTGCCTGATACAAACATGAACTAAAACTATACAAAACAATAGTAGAGAAACATGGAGGAGTTATTGCAATTGTAGTCACTGAAAAGACTTTTATTTTTATATATCAACATTACACTCAAACATCTGAGTGAATGCAGGCAAAAGAAGCATCTCATAGGGATGGGCGAACAGAACCAAGTTCTGAAATTCGGTTCGGTTCGGTTCGAAAATTGAGTTCGGTTTGGAAGTTCGGTTGGTTGACCGAACTGGTCAAGTTCGGTCTGAACTCCAAACTTCCGAACTGTGCTTGTCCATCCCTAGTATCTCAACTTAAAAGTATATTGTAGCAGGGGGTCTTCTTAGGGCCACACAGGAACACTGGGGTCTCACTCGAGGAATCAGCTCTTCCACACCTATTCAGCCTTGGCCTTGGCTAAACCCCCCTTTAAGGGAGGGGGTACCCTCTTATAGGACCCAACACAGTCCAGGCAAAGTCCAGAGGGTAACAAGTCCACAGTTCTTTATTAAAATCCAATCCCTGGGGCTGCCTGCTCAATCGCCGCCACCCTGTAGGCCCAGGTCAGTCTCTTACAGACTCAGGAGCAACCTAACATCAACCCCTCTTGTCCATCCTCAAAGATCCCAGGCTCCGTCCAAGCCTTCCCCAGGCATGAGGCTCCCTTCTGGGCACAGAATCTCCTAGTACATGGTTCCATTCTGGTTCTCCAGCCTTCAGCACCCTGGAGAACATAGAGTGGGAAGGTCTCCTTCAGGCTTTTGTGTGTAAAAGGTTCTCCTGGTAAACTGCTTTGCTCCAGGAAGCTGTGGTCACTTGGTTTCCATGGAAGCCTGTCACGTTTACAGCTGTGGCTACTTTAGGCTGTCTCAGGTCAGTGTTGGTGTGAAGAATGCATCCAGGAACTGCCTCAGGGCAGCGTGTGTGTGAAAAATGAATTTGGATCTTACTTGTGGACTTGTAAACCCTTCTTCCAGGGAGATATTGCTCTTTCAGCTCCCTAGCAGAGACTGCTTTCCTCTCTGCCTTGCCTCCACTTATATCCAGAAGAGTGGGCGTGGCCAGGCTTCTTCTTCTTCAGCCTTAAAGGGCCAGTGTCCTGCCCACTCTGACTCAGGGTCTCCCAGCCTGTTCCCTTCACAATCTAGTCACAAGCTATGGGCCAGGGTCTGGCTCTCCCAAGCTCATGCACATGCTCTTAGCCCTCTGGCTGGCCCACGCAGCCCCCTTCTTAAAGGGGCAGCAGCCTTGCGGGACTGCTCCCTGCTACATATATCATATATTAGCAGGATGTAGCATGTATTTCCCACATGTATAACATCATCTCTTACATCCACAAAAAACAATACAATCTGTGGAAATATCTAGATGGTATAGCTGTCCGACTTTCCAGTTTTACCTTAGAGGTGAAAACAGGAATATACCTCACCTGCCACAAGCTTTCAAAGGCATTGGTACCTAGCTCTGAATCAAGCAAATACAGAACCATAATTACCATGGAGCAAGGGGGTTCAGTTGAGTCTAAGCCCTGGACTCCGGGGGGGGGGGGTGCAAGTTGCCAGAGCACCACTAATTTTTATAGTGGGTAAGGGAGGCCAACTCTCTGCCCACACTCACTCTGAAAAAATATTTTGTAGCATTAAGGCTACTTTCAAAAGGCCTCTCTATGAAGGATGCTATCAGAGTGTGTGGGGGTGGAGTACTGATCCTACTGATTCTTAAAACTTCTTCCTTGTGGGGTTTCTGCTACTCCAGGGGCCTCACTGGGAGTCATTAAGGTATCACAACCTTTTTGGGGGAGAGCGAAGACTGGCTGGAGCCTTGGGAGACCTGCTGCTTAGGAACACCCGCTCCCTTGTCCTTCAAAGGGGCCTATAATTGGGGGTATGAGCCCCAGCCCACCACAGCCTTAATACACCGCTGAGCAAATATGCCTGGATCAGGATCTAAAGCCCACCTGGGTGGTCTCTAAATCCCATTTTTATTACTTCTCCTTGAACTCTGGTAGACTCAAGTCCTAGCTTATTAAGATTCATGAAATCTAAGTATTCACAAGAATCATGGAAATTTCATTCTACAGTTCTTGATCCATCCAATTATTATCATTCTGGTGATCCAACTTGTGTTGTTTATTACTGTGATATACATTGTGTGTTGGATTAAAAGGAAGATAGTTCCTTTAAGACACAGAGCATTTTATGTTGTCCCAAAATATCAAAATAAGGTGATGTGTTAACTGGGAATGGCCCAGTTAACAAGGGGGGACTGTAATGATATGGCACGGGCCTAACAAAGATGCTAAATCTCCTTGCTGCAATGTAACCGAATCAGAGGTGCTTCTTCTGACACAAATGTGACAGAACAGACATTGCATGTTACTGTAGCTCACTCTTTGTTGAAATGTAACCAAAAGTATACACTGGATTTATAAGTATGTAACACTTTGAATGTAACTTTTGTGTAGGCCATTGTAGCTGTTATTTAGGACTATGAAGACTGTTAGAAATTAGGTAAGACATTATTTAGTACATGTGTTCATTCATTGATT